>LLCB01000272.1:0-78187 GCA_001414345.1 Hymenoscyphus infarciens | reverse complement strand
TTTATATATACTTTATTTATAGCTAAGCTACTAATAGTATATATAAGAACTAAGTAGTAGTAACTATATATATTATTCTTCTTTTATTAATAGTTATTATATACTATATCTACTTTATAAGTAGGAAGTATATTACTTTTATATATACTTTATTTATAGCTAAGCTACTAATAGTATATATAAGAACTAAGTAGTAGTAATTATCTATATTATTCTTCTTTTATTAATAGTTATTATATACTATATCTACTTTATAAGTATTACTTTTATATATACTTTATTAGTAGCTAAGCTACTAATACTATATCGAAGAACTAAGTAGTAGTAACTATATATATTATTTTTCTTTTATTAATAGTTATTAAATATTATATATACTTTATTAGTAGCTAAGCTACTAATAGTATACAGAAGAACTAAGTAGTAGTAACTATCTAGTTTATTCTTCTTTTATTAATAGTTATTAAATATTATATATACTTTATTAGTAGCTAAGCTACTAATAGTATATATAAGAAATAAGTAGTAGTAACTATATATATTATTCTTCTATTATTAATAGTTATTATATACTATATCTACTTTATAAGTAGAAAGTATATTACTTTTATATATACTTTATTAGTAGCTAAGCTACTAATAGTATATAGAAGAACTTAGTAATATTACTTATCTAATTTATTATTCTTTTATTAATAGTTATTAATAGCTAAGGTTTAGTTTAAAAGATATAATAATATACCTACTCTATCTATTATTATACTACCTTCCTATTATATTAATAAATTTATAAAACTACGATATTAGTATAGTTACGATATTAGCGAACCTACGTAGCTTAGCGTGTCTTACCTCCCTTCTTTGGGTAGCGTTGTAACGCTGTGACGTGTCTTACCTCCCTTCTTTGGGTGGCGTCCTAACGTTGTGACCAGGCCCTAAGCAGGGTCGGAGTTCGCTTCTTTTTTCATGCCCGTGGTGCGTGAGAGAGGTTGGGGGGTTGGGGTGTGAAACCGGTAGGCAGATGGGGGGAGGGGCCCTCGGAAACCTCCGGCAATCTTTCAACGATACTATCTATAGCTCATTCGCTTTTTATACCGTCGTTTTGTTGGGTTTGCGTTATTATTGTTGTTATTGTTATTATTGTTATTGTTGTTATTGTTATTATAATATACTATGTTATAATAGACCGAATTATGGTGTATGTATAATGCATACTTTGAAAAGTAGATTTAGATTCGAGGCGGACTACCTACCCGGGCCCAGGCCTGATTGATTGATTAATTAATTGATTGATAGGGTAATACTACTTACGGGTCGGGTTATTTCTGGTTTGTTGTTGTCAGGTCGTCCTTGCTAGTTTGATACTGGTACTAGTACTGGTAGAGGGATGGGGATCCTGTATATGTGGATACTCTCTGGTCTGGGTCACTTCCGGTTCGTTGGCTGAGGTAAGTACTTGGGAAGGTTTGGAAGTTTTGTTCTAGGGCCATCGATGGTTTGTGTCTCTTTCTTGATTGTTGGAGGTAGGGGTCTAGGCTCTAGGGATCTAGGGATCTAGGGTTGATAGAGCGGGGGGATTTTGGGCTATCCTTAAGTATAGTATACCTAGGTACTTATCACATCTCTGATTTTTGGGATGACCGCGAGAGGGGGTTATATTTGCGCTTCTTCTTTTGTTTGAGGTTGGGCGGTTACTTTTGAGGTTCCAACGGTGAGGTGGGGTAATTTACTTGGGTAAGCGAGATTAAAGTGAGTGTGGACCTTGGAAGCTGTGAGGTGTCTGTCGACTCGTCGAGGTGTTGAACTTGAGGTTTACTTGCGACTATCCCCCCCGCTCCTTAACTGTCTGTTATGTGCAAGGGTAGTTTGGCTATGAAAATGTCTGTGCGTCTATAGACAGTTAAGAGGAGGGGATAGCATTATTAGACAGGGAGTGTTCTACGAGCTGACATTTCCCCAATCAGCCGTTCACTGGTATAAGAGACAAGTGTGGGCCTAGGACGACTGAGAACCCGGCGACGAAGTCGAAACACGGGCAGATCACTTCTTAGGCACACGCTATTAGATATACGCATAGTTAGAGTGGTTTCTAAGCGTGTAAATTACGAGATCTTCTCTCTTATGTTGCTATCCATAAGGTTAAGTAGTATTAGCTTACGTAGTTATGACCTTTGAAGGTAGAAGAGGAACTAATAGCAGCTAGTCTTAGAGGTTATCTAAAATTAGACTTATAGTTATAGAGGACTAGACGTATAATCTCTAGTAGTAATAGGCAGGACGTAAGAGCATCTACTAGTGCGTTATAAGGTATTTTACAAGGTATTTTACATATGATTTAATTAACTCTAAGAACTTAAGAGATTACGAAACTTCCTATCTACTCTCCTAAGAGGCTATAAGCTAGTAACTTAAGAGAGTTCCGGGTTATATTAGAGTATTGATTTTTAGAATAGGAGTATACTAAGATTAAAAGGAACTACTAGTAGTTATATCAAGTGATTTATCTTCTCTATCTAACTTATTCTAAGTATTAGAATAAGAAAGAATACTCTCTTCTATTAAAATATAATAGAAGTGGATATGCCTCTCTTATAGGCTAGGCTAGTTTAGGAAAGTTTATAATAGCACGAAATATATATAACTATAGTAGAGGCATATAAGAGTACGTATAATAGAATAACGTATATAGATACTAGGTACTAATACAGAAGAAAACAATAACTATCTCTCTTCTATACTAAATATAAACGTCTATATATAAGAGTTTAAAAGCTTCTAAGTTTTAATAATAATAATAACTAAGCCCTGCCTAATATAGCTAATACTAAATAATAAGAGCTAAAAAGCTAAATATATAACCTCTAATCCTTCGAAAAGCTAAACATATAATATCTAAACCTTAATCCCTTCTATATATAAATATCGGATATTAATACCTTCGACACTTCGCTTATATAAGTATTAGTTATTCGTAATCTCGGCTCTAGAAGTATTAGAGGTATTAGCACTACTTAGAGGTATCGGCAGTTTTACAAATATCGATAATTTAGAATAGTACTATTATATAATAATCTAGTTATTATATAATAATCTAGAATAGTATACTATTATATCCCCCCTTCTTTAAAAAGACTCGTCCCGAGTCTTCGGTTATTAATCGGCATAGTATCGAGTCGATTAGAGTATTATTTATCTTTTTATTATAAAGAATATAACTTATCTTACTATTATAGTATCTAGTAGTCGGGGTAGGGTCGGTGGCTAATAGTATTATTATTTAAAGGCTAATCGCTCTTTATTTACTACTATATACTATATAATAATAGGATATAAATAGAAGAGAAGCTAATAATTAGCTAGTAGGTAGAAAGCAGTACGCCACTATAGAGTTATTATGTTCTTACTATTATTATATATTATAATAGTAATTATTAAGTAATAAATAATAATCGTAAAGTAATAGCTATTATTATAAGTAGTATATTAGTAGGCGACTTTTCTCTAATTCTAACTTCTCTTCTTCTTTTCTTTTTATCTAAATAATATAAATAGTAAGAATACCTTCTAATTAAGTATATCCTTATATACTAACTTATCTCTTAGAATATATATATATATTATATATATATATATAAAAGTAAGTTCTTCTCTTCTTAATCAGACCTGATTTAGAGCTAATCTAATATAGTAAAATACCTCTTCTATATCTTCCTAGTACGCTTCTAGCTACCTACTAAGTCTACTATATTCAGTGTCTTTAGGTAAAATCTTAGAATAGAGATTATATATATATATAATAGTACGAAATATATATAACTATAGTAGAGACATATAGAAGTGCGTATAGTAGAATGACGTATGTAGATACTAGGTACTAATACAGAAGAAAAGGCTAAACTAGCCTTTTCTAACTCTAGGAGAGTAGGCTACTATATATAAGAGGTTTCGGATAATATAAAAAGAGGTACGAAACTAAACAACGACATACGTCGGCTAATACAAAAGCCCGAACCCTACGAAGTACGTCCGAAAGTTCGGACGGACGTATAGACGTACGTAACCTTCCTAAATTAGATAATATAAAACAACAACTACTAAAAGCTAATATATACGGCATATACTACGTAATATCGGCTATATAGGACGGCATGCCGTTATAATATACTTTTAAAAAGCTAAAGTTAAAGAAGTATAGGTACTATATTAAGTAGAATACTATATATATCCTAGTAAGTTTAATCTTAAATATATACTAAATTCGTTCTAACTTAGATAGTTGCTATAGTTTATTAAGAAGGAGTTTAGTAAGCTTAAGAGTAAGAAGGAGAAGAAGGAGATTAAGAGGGCTACTAAGGCCTTAGATAAGGTATTAGTTATTACTAGTATAGAGGTACTAAAGAATAGTTTAGAGGTGTAATTCGCTCTCTTAGAAGAGACTCGAGCGCTTTATACTAAGGTTACTATAAGTACTCTTTACTTATTAGAGCGGTTTTAGTTACTAATATTTAATAGTCCTTATACTATACTATAGAGAGTAGGACCTCTATCTAAACCTAGGTTTAGGTTCTCTTTAAGGCCTACTTAAAGAGTTTATAGGTGTCCTCTCTAAAGCCGGTTATAGGAGGTCGCTGAAGTAAGAAGCGTCTCTATAAGAAGGAGATAGTAGAGGAAGAGCTAATTTAGACTCCTTATGCTTAGAAGGGTAGAGAGAAGGAAAATAAGTCGGAGAAAGGAGAGACTACGGCCTAGAGAGGGTTAGTAGACTCTATTTTAGTAGTAACTCGGTCTTAGTTCTTTACTTTATTAATTTTAAACATTCCTACTAGTTAGTGTTTTATCTTAGGTTTTTATTATAAGTTCTTTATTAAGAGTAACTAGAATTAGAGGGTATTTAATAGAGTTTTATAAATTAACTCTTTTATCTAATTCTTATCTAATTCCTATATATTAAGCTATTTAGAGAGGTATTAAGGTAGTCTCGGCTCTTCTAGATATTTAGTATAAAAGTCTCTTAGACGATATAGTAAACCCTGAAAATTATTTATAGGATACTAAGTAGGATCTAAATCGTATTCGACCTAATTTATAGATGTTTATAAAATAGAGACTTCGTTTCTAATCCTTTAATATTAAAGTATAAGTATTCGCGTTCACTAAAAGAGTGTAGTTTAATCCTGTCTAGTAGATTAGAAAAAGTTTAAAAGTTTAAAAAGTTTAAAAGTTTAAAAAGTTTAAAGTAGAGATAGAGGCGAATTTAGAAGAGAGTTAGAAGTAAATATTAAGAGATAACGTTATAGGTAATAGTAATAACTTAGTTAAGAGCTTACTTTAAGAGCGTATCTATTTATATTTAATTTAAATTTAAATAAAACATTTAATATACTAGATATAAAAGAAAGTAAGTTTGTCTAAACTTAGGTCGGCGGAGACTTAGAGTAAAGTTAGAAACGAAAAGTTAATAATGTTATAGATAGTAATAACTTATCTAAGAGGTTACTATCCTTTCGAGAGCGTACTAATTCGTATCTGAGTTGAATTTAGATGAAAAAGAGGACTTCTGGCCCGCTAGAAGTGAAAAGAAAGTAATAAAAGTAAGAAAGACTCTATGCCGGAGTCGGTGGGGTTTCGGCTGGTTAAAATAAAAGAGTTGTTATTGAATGTTATCAAAGTTTTGCCGTCTGAAGTTCAGGATAATAAAAGGGGTAGTTTCGGCTGGCCAAAGGCGAAGTTGTTGCCGAAGTTGTTAAAGTTTCGCTGTCTAAAGTTTAAGATAAGAAAAGGGGTAGTTTCGGCTAGTCAGAAGAGTTGTTGCCGAAAGTTGAAAACGCTGTCCGAAGTTCGGGACAACAAAAAGAGGTATAGTTTCAGGTACGACAGTATCTAAGTTTAGATATAGGTATGTAGTTGTATAACTGTGTTGCTTAGGCCTATAGGCTGCCTCGTTCTCTTTAAGATACTTAAGGACTTATTTAAAATCGTCTTCTAATTCCGATTTTTCATCTTCTAATTCTACTTCTAAAGTAGAGGACGATTCTCTGTTGTATTATAAGGAGTTTAAGGCTAAATTAGATAAGGAGGGGGTATTTTAGACTAATATACTAATATCACGTAACTTAGCGTTTTAGCGTATCTTCTTATCTATAGTTAAAAGATTAGATACTATCTTAGTAAAGTTATAATTCTAGCGTCTCTTCTTTATAGTAGCTAAGTTTTAAAGCTAAGGTATAATCTTTTCCTATATATATAAGAACCTATCTAATTCATATACTTCTCTAAGTATAGCTATACTTAAGAAGCGACTTTTAAATTTAGTAAAAGTTTCTTTAGTATCTATTTATAAGGATCTAAAAGCGTTTTAAGTATCCTCTATCTTATAACTAGTTAAAAAGTAGGTATTTAAAAGGGTAACTATCTCTTCTTAATCTTAGAAAGTATTCTAAACCGACTCTAACTTATATCTAGGCTCTAGGTAGTTCCTAGCTAGTCTAGTTATTATACTCTAAATAAGAGCTTTACGTATTAGAGGTAAACTATAGTAGTTAGTATTTATATAAAGTCTATCTTATACTAATATCTTCTATTATTAGTATATAGGTAAAATACTATTATCTAAAAGTTTAATCTTTTTAGTTATCTTACTTTTTTATAAAAGAGTATTTAAAGTAGCTTTAGAGCTATATTAGGTAGGGGAATATTAGAAGGTATTAGAGGTAGCTACTCTTAGCTAAAAGGGGTATAAAAGCAAAGATTAGTTTAAATAAATATTTAAAAGAGAGTAGGATTAGAGAGGGTTCAGAGATAAAGCGAGTTATTAACTTTAAAATATAAGCTCGCTTATCTATCTTTCTAGCTTAGCTAGCCGATTTCTTATTTCTTAATTCTCTACTTCTAAAACTTATATAACTAACTATATCTAGTCTATATTTAAGAAGTTCTATTAATCTCTTTAACTATTATTTCGTTAAGATCTTCTAGATCTTAGTATATAGGTGCTATTTAAGCAGTTTTCAGAAAGGGAGGTAGCCCTAGAAGGGTATTTAACACCTTATAGTAGAACTAGGTTTAATATTTCGAAGATATTAATTTAGAGAGAGGAGGGGTAAGATTAGCTTTAGAAGCCTTTTAGATAACTATTATAAGTCGACTTATTTACTAAACCTAGGGTTATTAAGACTCTTAAGAATACTTAGCGTATTCTAATCCCTTAATATATACTAAAATACGATTTTTACTAGCTATCTATATAGATACTAAACCCTGGTATTACTAGCTATCTAGGTAGTCTCTAATTACTTAGCTATTTAAGAATACTATTATAATATTCTAAATTAAGAATAAATCGACTTCTAAATAAAGAGTAGTAATAAGCTTAAAGAAGATATTATTAAGGCTATTACTAGTAAAGAAGAGTTATTGTTTTTATATAATAGTACGAAATATATATAACTATAGTAGAGGTATATAAGTGTGTATATAGTAGAATAACGTATATAAATACTAGGTACTAATATAGAAGAAAACAATAACTATCCCTCTTCTATACTAAACATAAACGTCTATATATAAGAGTTTAGAAGCTTCTAAGTTCTAATAATAATAATAACTAAGCCCTGCTTAATATAGCTAATACTAAATAATAAGAGCTAAAAAGCTAAATATATAACCTCTAATCCTTCGGAAAGCTAAATATATAATATCTAAACCTTAATCTCTTCTATATATAAATGTCGGACATTAATACCTTCGGTACTTCGCTTATATAAGTATCGGTTATTTGTAATCTCGGCCCTAGAGGTATCAGGGGTATTAGCACTACTTAGGGGTATCGGCAGTTTCATAAATACTAACAATTCAGGATAGTGCTGTTATATAATAATCCAGCTGTTACATGATAATCTAGGATGGCGTGCCATCACAAAGTTAAGTATAAAAGAAGGATTAGAGTACTATAGCTAGGAAAATAAAAAGAGAGAGCTAGAAGAGGAATAGAGAGTAAAACAGAAGAGAGACAGAAGAGATAAGAAGTACTCTTATATAACGGGGGTTGCGGAATTAGCTTGAAGAGGCCTTTAGTAGATGAAATTATCGTAGAAATTACTTAGTCACCTCTATCTTTCTATTCTCGCTTCTTCTGTCTTCTATGATAGAAACGGCTAATAGAGCGGTATAGAACTAGAAAGGATAGATGGACTAAATATTAGAAGTGGATTAGGCAAGTTGAAATACTAGGATTGAACTAGGAAGGCTTGTCTAGAAAGAGAGGAAAGGTATAGAAAGGATTAATTAGAAGAGATAGAAGTACTAATCTAGCTAAGGAAAGCAAAAATCTGAACTCAAATGTCTTATTATTATGGTTTATAAATTTTCTTATTAGAATATAATTTAGCTTCTCTTTCTCTTAAACTCCAAGGTATGAAGTCTCCTTCGTGCTCGCTATGGTTCGGTTCAGCTATTATTAAAAACACGAACTTATACTTCATAGGCGTAACTACGGGATAACACCGAGGACGCATTCAAAAACATTTGGAAAAAGGCTCTTGGGATTAAAAAATGATAAGAGAGCGGGAGAGAGTTTACAAAGAAGCTCATGGATATTTTATCTTGCTTCGACACATTTGCGTAATTTTTTCATCTCTTCAAGGTAGTGGTAGGTATACCTCATTCGAGAGCAACTCAAGAGTCGACGGCAAATAATTCGTTCTCTTGCCGTTTGGGTGCTAAGTTTACTTGGTTCTTTTCGCCAGTGAGGGTTTCTCTTTGACA
Organism: Hymenoscyphus infarciens; assembly: GCA_001414345.1. Taxonomy (NCBI): domain Eukaryota; kingdom Fungi; phylum Ascomycota; class Leotiomycetes; order Helotiales; family Helotiaceae; genus Hymenoscyphus; species Hymenoscyphus infarciens. Next base: position 69,424 of record LLCB01000272.1, on the reverse strand, counting down.
GCAGCAAGAAGACCATACATCGCATTACTCTCTCATGAAGGATTTTCGAAGTTGGGAAAGATCTTGTTGATTCTGTGGCCAGGGATGAAGTGTCTGTTTGGGGAAGGAAAAATGAGTTTTTGGTATCTCAAAAGCTCTTGAATGCTTCCAGTAAGGTCTGTCGCAATGGTTAGAGAGACGTAGTAGAAGTTATAACAATATAGCATTAGTATAAAATGTTGTATTCGTAGTTTCGATGATTATTCTAAGGTGTGGCTGTGCTACCTGCGTAATTCCGTAATTTCCAGTAAACGATAGCACATTTCGAAGTTATAAGAGAGGATATATAGTGAATGAGTGTACGATCTGGTAATCGCATAGTAGATAAAGTTGTGTGAGAAATTTAGTGTAATTGAATCACAGCATAAGAAAGACTTTCGACAACTAGTTCTCATTGTTTTTAACAAACCTATGTTACAACGTTCCGCTTAATCAAATTGTCCTAAAGGTTTAGAATAATAGTGCTTGATGGTTTTCATCCGGCCACATGATGAAAAATGATATATTCTTCTCATACTCTTCCCGTTGGGAAAGGATTAGTTTAATAAAATTATACGAGTAGGTCTCGAGTAACCTAATGACTTGTTTAGAATATACTGAAGATATAGGAGGCAAAGAATCAGTTCCATCTGCTTATATGGCTGAGAAATATTTCAAAGAATGAGATAGATAGACAGGTTCACAAGTATATTAGGAGCTGCGTCTCACTTCATTTGAATTTCTGATAGCCTCGAAACAGAGCTGATGTTTTCAGAAAGACTGGAACTACTTCTCAAAACTGAGAAAAGGTACTCTGTAAACACTCTGGTTTTCAAAAAAAAAAAAAAAAAAAAAAAAAAAAAAAAGGAAGAGAGAAATGACCGGTAGGGCGTCCTAGATATAGTGAGTTGCGAGTTAAGCTTGAATTTGCCCACTTTTTTTGTAATCCGAGCTTTTTTTTTTTCAAAGCTTTCTCCCTCTCTTCTTTAGAAGACAGAAAATAAAAGTACTCTAAAAGAGACGAGGCCTAGCTAGAAAGAAGCGCTATATCTAATTATCTCTCTTCTATATTACTTATTAATTTAAAGTAAGTATAATAAAAGTAAACTAAAAAATAGTTAATTCTTAAAAAAACCCCTTTTTTTGAAAAAATTTTCACTACCCCTGCGTACTCTAGTAAGGTTAATCGATAAGGTACGCTAAGACCTTATAAAAATTAAGACAGATATAAAATTGTCTGTTTTTATTATAAAAAGTTTATAGAGTAATAGAGGACATATAGAGCTCTCGTTTTCTATTATCTAGAGTATACTAACATATGTTGTTATTAATAAATAGGTAAAAGAGTGCCTAAAAAGGGGGGAAATCAAGGACTTTTTCAAAAAGCTCGGATTACAAAAAAAGTAGGCAAATTCAAGCTTAACTCGCAACTCACTGTACACCAAAAAGTCGGAATCGACTAAATCGCAAATCACAAAATTAAAGTATTTATAGCCAGATTAGCTAAGGCCTCTAAGAGCTATATTAAGGGTTAAATTATAGTATGCTATCTACTTACTTACTCTCTTGCTTCTTATCCTATTCTTCTATAAATTACGTATACTAAGAGAGTGTAGGTGGGAGTGTAGGTGGGAGTGTAGATGAGAGTGTAGATGAGAGTGTAGGTGGGAGTATAGGTGGGAGTGGGTGGGGTAGAGGAAGAGGGTAAGAGAGTAAGCAAACATTTCAGGGGAAAGTTTTCCCTAGCGTAGGTAAGGGGAGTTAAGGAAGCAAACATACTCCTACTCTTCCTCTCTTCCCCCCTCTCCTCTCTTCCCCTCTCTCCTCTCCTCTCCTCTCTCCTCTATTCCCCTCTCTATTATTTATCTCGAAACAGTAATACTAAGGAAGGAAGCGAGGGGCGATTTCACTACTATATATGTAATATATATTATCCCTCTCTATTCTCTAATTGTTTACTATAGTTAAAACTATCTAGTTGTAATATAGAGAGGGGAGGGGGGGAGAAGGAAGAAGAGAGAACTTAAATTAAAAAAATATTATATTTTATACTTATAAAAAGTAACATTTACGATTTGCGATTTCCTATTTGCGATTTAGTTATTCCGACTTTTTGGTGCGTTCAGGATGCCGTAACCGGAGAATCTTTGTATTCACATACATCATAATGTAAACCTAAACTCTCGGAACTTCCCCCGGCGATTGCGACACTGTTTGGTGTTTGCGATTATTGTATGTTGTTTAGTCCTAGTTGGTTGCCACCATTTTCTCATGCGCCATTTCCCCGCAATTTCTTTTTGTTTCGCCTCTCCTTAGCCTTTTTGGCCTGTCGAGCGCTCTTTGCGCCTCGGGAACGTTTACCTAGGTTAATATAAAAGGTAAGTTGAATGCTTCTGAACACTTCAAAAGTTTTTGGGTACTCACTGAATATAGAGCATTCCTTACTGTGGTTATGAAACCAGCAATTGATGCACGCCCTACGAAATACACCTGATAAGAACACACTTTTCCATCGGTCCACCAAGAATTTTGCAATGAGAACATGGTTCGGGTGCCAGTTCGCCTCTTTGGTAGGTCATTTTCATCTTCGTATCTCGTGGCATAGCTTGCATTTCGGCTTCATTTGCAATCCATTCCAGATCTCGCTTAACTGGTAACTTTTCGAAAGACTCCCAGGTGAACTGTCTTGGTGTATGAGAGGGTTTGCCAGATGAAATGATCGGTGCTGGTATTTTTTCCGAATCGTGCAAGTCGTCCATATCATTGTCAAAGTCCATTTCCGTGTGTTGTGAGGTTGAAAATTGCTCTGGTGAATCGTTTGCATCGGTATCCATGATCTGTAAGCCAGTGATATTTCCTGATAGCTCATCGGCATATGTGTGCCTCGGTTGGAATGGAAGGTCCGCCATATTGGGATTCGTTGGTGTTTGATGGCGGTGGTCTGCCAGGCAGGGTTGGTTAAACTGGAAGTTAAAGAGGAGGAGGGAAGAAAACTCAGAGGTATGGACCACCTATTTAGTTTTAGCTTGTAGCCTAAGCCCCTTAGGCTGGTGCTGTTGCTGTGTAATGAATGCGATTGGCGTTTTGGTGGACAACCTAGTGAGGGTTAAAGATAATCAGGAAACAAGGGTTTCTTTTAAGTATTTTTTAAAAGAATTAGGGTATCCTAGATTGCTAGAAGAATAATTAATGATGTATACTTCCTTACATGAAAATAATAAAAATCGCAAGCTAGACAAAATCGAAGAGAGTTTAGAAGTAAAACTAGACTATTCACATATTTGATTTATATCTTTTTCCTTTTTTTCTTCTTCTTCAATCCGCGTCGCTTGCTCGGCCTGCTCTTTTTGGTTCTCCGGAAGTGGTTCAATTATCCAAAATGGACCAAATACGCAGTCAAAGCTTCATTTGTATTGGCACTCAACTATAATCTATCAAAAAGAACCCATCCCCCTCCAGTTCTAGTCTCGACTCGTGCCAGAAGGGGTGCAAGTTATTTGAGAATTTCTGTCGCAGAGGATCAAGTACAGAAATTTTGATTCAAGGAAGTAATACAGCACAAACTTTGATTTAAAAAAAATTATTGATTCTCGCTACGTAATTGATCTGCTGTCTAAAGACAAATTTGCTTTTCCGTCCATCCATTACTGACCCTTTCTGATTCAAGAGAGTCTCGATTCCCTACCACGTAGCCCACTAAACAACGCCTGCCATGTAATATCGAGAATAACGCCCTCTCCAAATGTTGCAAAAGTTGTCAAGCAAAGAAGCGAAATTATTGAGTAGGACGATAAGTATCAATGAAACGAGAGTTATTGGCACGAACTCTTGGCTTTGGAAGTGGTCGACCATACTCATCTCTTCTGACATCATCACGCACCTTCTCGAGCGGTGCAATTTGCTCGGTGTTGGAGTCCTCGATGCTTGGAAGCAAACTGTGAAGGACGGAGGAAGAAATAGTTTCGGTATTGTCGATTTCCATCTCGTTGGGCAAGGCAGTTCGCGGGGTATCGGTGTGTTCGGTGCTTGGAAGCAAGCCCTCGAGGATGGAGGTGGAAACTGGTGGGGCATTCTCCTTTTGCTTTTCCTTTTCGGCGCGGTAGGCGTTGAGTTGTTCTTCAACTGAAAGACAAGTTAGCAAAGTTTATCAACGAAACGGTTGGGATAAGAACATACTGTCCGCCAACTCTCTCGCCTCTCTCGCTCTAATCTCCTCCTCCCGAGCCTGCGCACGAGCTCTCTCTTCCTCCTTAGTAGGCAAGCCCTTCTCCCGTCTATTCTTATCCTCAACCTCCTGCTTTCTACCCATCTTCCACTCCTGGAGACTGCCAGTAAAGTTCTGCTTGCGGTTTGAAAGGAAAGAACGATTGATCGCACGGTTCAATCGCTTATATTGACCTCTCTCGACGTATCCTCCCGGTCCCAAAAGACTCTTGTGTTCTACCAACAAACGATCGATGAGGGCGGTAACATCTCTCTTATCGATGTCCTGGGAATAATCGGTACCATGAAGGGTTTCGTTGAGGAGAGTGGCAAAGTCGGTGTAGACCTCTCTCTTGGTCTTCTCGGTGGTCTCGATGAGTTCACCTCTCTTGTATTTCTCGGGGGTCATAAGATGTTTTCCTTTGACTATCAAAGAAAGGGCGATTTGGATCTATGGAGATGAAAGTTAACTTTAGCTTTGGGGGAGGGGTGATTTGAGGGACTCGCATACCTCGAAAGAGTTGAACTCATGCTCTCTGCGACGCGCGTAGCCGTTACCCATTGCGAAGAGTTGATGGTGCTTGATGACAAAATATGATATCGGTATGAAGAAGCAGAAACAAGCAGGTAGGTAGATATGGGTGTATCTCCGGTGTATGGTGAAGCGCAAAGTTGACTATCCTCAAATCCAAACCTCAGGGATCGTGTTGCGCGAACGCCGAAGCTGCTTGGTCGTCCAGAAGGGTAGGAGATAGCAGAGTTCGTACCTAGATCGCTCTTCGCTGCGGTGATCGTGTTCGAGGGGCAGCGATGAGTGTCGCGATGCTCAAAGATGAAGGATGTCTTCGAGGTCCTCCCGAGATCTAATAAGGCCGGTATCTCGCAGTTTCGTGAATTGTCGTGCTCTGCAAAGCTAAGCTGACGGTTTGTTCGTTGCTGCGATGGAAAGATCTTGGGCGAAATAAACGAGCGAAGTGGGGTTGTGAAAGCGCGACGCTCAGTGTTGGACGACAGTTGCAGTTTCTTATGAAGCTGGGGACATGTTGAGGACAAGAAGAAACTTGTATTTAAGTAGGCACGCCCTCTGCTTGCTGCTTTGAAGTGACGGTAGGGTGACAGGCCATCAGTCGCTAGTCTTCCAGTAAGGTCGTCTTGAACCTGCCGGTGGATACAGCATTTTGGCTGTGAATAAACATTGCCAACGCTTTCATATAGCGCGCAGCCTCTATGGTCCCCTAGTTATGTTCATAGCAGTATAACTGGAAAGTGTACTTGCAGATATTGGAAAGGGATATGGGGATGTGTTTGCTGTGTGAAGGTGGGTGACCAAATCAAGACTGAATGACTTTTTTGACTCAAGCCTCAGACCACTTGTGTCAAATTCGCAGTGAATAGCGATTCTGAATAATGCAATAGACAGACTGCACAAGTTGGACCCAAATTCTATCAGAAGGCATGGAAACAGAGTTGTAGAGTCGGAGAGTCGTAGGGGTGGGTTATTGATGTTCTGTCGAAGTGGTCATTGAAGCAAGAAGAAGCGACAAGTAAGAGTAAAATTAGATCGGGTAGTCTTACGCCTCCGAAAACGTTTAGAAGAACAAAGCAATCCTGATCCTTCCAAACTTCTCAAATAATACTTTTGATTACCCAAGACTCACAATCTAGAGTTAGGCAAGTGCGAGAGTTGTAAAAGGCCAGGTATCAAAAGATATTGGTCTAGAGGCTCTAGTACAATCAAGTCAATTGAACCGAGTAGCATAGGATAAGTTCAAATAGCAAATATCCATTATTTGAATTTTTCCAGTAGATCTTCTCATCCCATTCAATTGTTCTAAACTTTTAGTAAATTAGCTTTGATGATGTGTACGGGGGACGATGGCAGGGCGGAGCAACGAACTGTAGAATTCAAGATGAGGGGATATTCTAGGTAAATTAGGTAGAACGCAGTGAGATGACAGTAGCGAGAACTGGGGAACAACAAATAAAAGTCCAAATATGAAATTGAAGCTTATCAAGTACCATGCCCACAAATAGCGATGCTCACACTCGTCGGAATTTGATACCAAGATACGCATGGCAGTACCTGGATCCCTCTTTTAAACATGTCTCATGTATCTCACATAAACTAACTACCTAGGGAATCTACCTTTGCCTTTACCAGTAATATTTGTAAATGCCACGATATCCAACGCCAATTAACAGCCTCCTAGTATATCCCCTGCGTGCGATATTGGAATGTGTCATAACTGTTGATACGTTAGTTTCAAACCTCCCCAGGGCAGAGGATAAACTTGCAGTCGTGTGTAGTAACTCCCTAGCGACTTCCCAATCAAATCAGTTTCTACAAACTGCTCAGCCTCATCGGCGCTGAGTTGAAGTTGGAACCGTTGTCTGAGACTAGTTGTAGCTTGTGCAACACCATAAGAATAGCACGGCATTTTCGACTCAACTCCCATCATGCTGACGAGATCTATCAGGTTGTCTGCAGATCTCCGCAAGGCTGTAACTCGTTAGCAATCAAAATAACAACTCGGAGGGAAGAACATTACCTTGAAAAGCCTGTTTACATAACTTCTTGTAATCGTCAAAACCTGAGGAACCCACTCCCCCAAGAACATCAACATAATCTTGTGTCAATTTGAAAGGTGCAGCTTCAAACCCAACGGAGCCCGGAGAGTTAGAAAGCATAAATCCAAAATCAATGTGAATAATATGACCTTCATTGTCGATAAGAACATTGCCGTTATGTCGATCTTTGAGTTGTAGAATATATGAGATGATACTATACGCTGCAAGTGATCGCTTGAAAGCATCCTCTGCAGCCTTGTATGCTTCAGTCTCAGGAGCGCCAAACGTCTTGACGAAGTGATCTTTCAGAGTCGCAATCCGTCTGCGAGGATTCTGTCCCGATTCGATGGTTGCAAGCGTCAAGCTTCGTTTCAAAGAATGCAATGATACACCATTTGTGATAGTCTCGATGAGCCCAGATGATTCTCCAGTCACCAAGATTCTCATTCTCTTTACCCATACGGGTGTTTCGGCGTCTCGCCAAATTTTATCACAAGCCTGAATCAACTGGCAGGCAAAGGCTTCTTGCCTCAAATCGGCTCCAGTCTTAACAATGACACTGAGAACATCCCAGTTTGGCATCCAACCGTAAGGTGAGGATTTTCGGATTCTTTCCTTCTTAACACTCCAAGCCTCACCAAATGTGGCAGCACTTGGATCTTCTCTATCCCCTTTTCTTTGAACGCCGCCAGTTTTCTGGTCATTTTCCATCCGGGCAGCGCCGGCTCCACTATTGAGCGTCGGCTCGGATACATTCTCAGAATCAATATCCTCTGCAGCGACGTTTGCGGCAGCAACGTTCGCATTTGCCATAATAACGTCGAAGGTAGGGGTTTTTGTGGTGTCATCTGCTTCAAAACTTTGTTCCTCCAAACTTTGCATACTGGCAATGATCTTGGCTCGGATTGCAGCAACTTCGCTTTTTGGCCTTTTGCCACTGGTTGAGTCTAATTGGGCCAGCATTTGTGACGCGGTTCGCATATGAGTAGCCAATGCCGAAAAGTCAGGTTGGTCTGACGCTCCGGATCTGCCATAACTTGGAAGTGTCATTTTGCGTGAAGATCCTGGACTTCCCGACCGAGATGTGGAGGTTCCGGATGTCCTCGGTGTTTCGAGGACTGATGTAGTAGACAAGGTGGTTGCACCACTAGATAGCCGGGGAGGCATACTCGGGACAGGGGGGATATTATCTTTCGATTGCGAGGCTTCGTCGAATGATTTAATCAGGGGCGAGCTTCCCAAATCTCCAGACATTGGCTCAAAGACGCTATCTTGGGAGGTTTCTGATAACTTAGCCCCATTGGATATATGGGCTGCTTCTGACAAGTCAAAAATCCTCTTGCGACCCTTCCCTTGTTCCGACAAAAGCTTAACAAGCAATCTCTGGTTATCTTGAGTGGTAGGGTCGAATGAAAAGTCATCACGCAATACCTCCACCATCAAAAGATACGGCACCTTCTCCGCACTGTTCAATACGGTTGCCTCAGCGGGATTTAAGCGGACGATACGGTGATGTCGACTCTTGCTAGGCGCTCCATCTACTAACGTCGCAGGACAAATAACGGGTATATCCACTTCAGCAGGTAAATCTTGAGCAATAAGAGCAAGCTCGGCACGCAGAGCACTCAACCGTGCAGGCTTTGGAACAACTACTAGTCGGTTGGATATGTCTTCCAAAGCGGTCAAAAATTGTGTTTCACAGCGAAAATAATTCTGCCTTAGCAGTTTGACTTTTTGTATATCTGACAGGGCGGAAGGGGTGAGAGGCCTTGAAATATGTGAATGCCTTCGGGGCTCAGCCGGCCGTTGTGGAAGACCTGCGGTGGCGGGAGTTACGGGTCTTGTGGCAGTCATCCGAGGAGAACGAGAATCCGGTAATGGCAAAGATGAAGAGCTGAGGCGAGGATCAAGTGTTTTTAAATCGAGATGAGCCGGGCGGGGTCGAGGTTCATGAAGGGCTTTTCGAGTCGAGGCTGATGATTTGGGTCTTTCTGCGGAACTCGCACGAGCTGGTTTTGGACGAGTCCCATTTGCTGCATTGGAAGGCGCACTCGCAACTCTCGATTCCTTCCCCCTCTTCGAGCGTGTCGTACTTGGTGTGGTTGTATGGCTACGAACTATTTTCTGCTGCGTCTGGCTACCATCCGATATGACATCCCCAGTGGATTGTGGTTTCCGAGCCTGGGAAATCGCCAGAGGTCCAGCCCATTTTGGCAAGAATGGCACTGCTACACTTGCCAACACAAAACTTGCTAGTACGGTAACTGGCAATACGTTCTCCTTGATCTTCTCACTTCTCACTGGTTCCGAAAGTCCAAACACGATATGCTGCACTTTATTATAAATCCGTCTACACGTCTTAAAGGCTTCGGATTGTGGGTTTTGAGAGAGGTCGTGGAGGTATGTTTGGAACAGCCAGAAAGTCTGTCATGATTTTTTGTCAGCACCTAGCTCAGTCTTGAAGGGAAGACAATATACCAGCAGAGCTGCATTAACAGATTCCTCGCAGAGGTCCAAGATAAATTCCTCCAGGGCCACAGACTCGTTGTCGACGCTTATTATGAGGTGACATAACTGCGGTAAGAAGAACTCTATCTCTTCGTAACTGAATTGGCGGAGCTTGGAGCACAATACATAGTGGATTCCGACGTGGTCCGCATACCGCCTGCACACAGTGTCAGCACATGTGCGAGGTCCAGAAGGGAGGGTTGGTCCTTACGATAGGTAGGCTACGGAAAGGAATGGATTCTGGTTGAATACATCGCTCTCGATGAAGCGCTTCAGGAGTTCCCAAGACATGAGGACTCTGACTCAGGTGGGTATTGGGGGTAGATTATGAGGCGCAATGCCTCTAATATTCTTCGACATTAACAGGAAGAATGAGAGTCGGTGTGCATAGCTGCGCAAGCTATGTATAGAGGAGGAGTGGTGGAGGTATGGTCGGGTGTTGTCCAGGACTCGAAGTCGCCAAGACCTCTGGAGTTCGGCAGCTAACATCCATTTACCCGGGGGGGTTTTAGCTGCGTATGTTTAGCCCCTTTTTGGCCATGTACTAGTAGACCCTGGGGAATGAGCTTACAACACAAGAAAGATGGGTTCACCAGATTGCTGTGGACTCTTCAAGATGAAGATATTTCATCAGGATTGTTTTGCACAAAGATTTTGATGACATTGATTCATTGTTTGCCTCCCCTTCTCCTCGAAAAAGATAGGTAGCTAGCTACACCTGAGACTAACTACTTGTTAGTGCTGTCCGAACTTTGAAGTCCACAGAAATCAGAGAGTCCTTTCAAGCCAAAAGGAATTGATTGTCCTTGCCTAGCTTCAGCTGGACAATTTCCTCATCATCTGACGGGCGAAGAGCCATTTCGTCGGAACTAAAAGAGCCAGCCTTGTAGGGTCTTGCTACTATATAAAAATCAAAGTTATCAAACCCGCGTATGGTCTCGAAGGCCTCCATACTGACGAAATCAGTATATAAATATTCTATTATGTGAAAATACCACAAGAAACATGGAAGAAAAGTGTACTCCGTACAAAAAAGGTGGGGAATCAAGTGTTCTCCGAGCAAGACCAGCACGCTGTTCAACACTCTGGATACTCGAGTCACTGGGATTACCAAAGGATGGTGTTTGAGCAGGACAATCAGTTGGGTATCTATCAATCCCGCATCAACGGTACGCCGCGCCTAGTATAGTACTGTACAGCATAAGGTCGCTGTGAGGCTGAAACTTGGAGATCACATCCCTGAATCTTTCACGGCACCCAACGTCCCGTGAAATTTACGGAGGTAAGGTTCAACTTTGACCTCCACGATGGCACAATGGACATTTATTTCTACTTGTATTCCATCGTCAGAATCGTCAAGATTGCGTTCAGAGACTAGGGAGCACACATACATAACCCATGAGTCCCCAGGAGAGGTAATGGTCTACGACATGAAAGAGTTGTCAGTCACAACCGCCTCGGCTCTGATCCTCAAGTTCAGATGACAACCGGAGCAAGCGAATATCAAAAATGTAGCTGTGGGTTGAAAGTCTCATCTCTACTAGTGAGAAGTAATCACCTTCCTTATCCAGCAGAATGATCTACCTCTAATCACGTGGCAGATCTCAGGGTGTTCATTAATCGGATGCTAAGCATCTCTTCTTGGAACTATGATACACGACCAGGGGCTTCCAAAAACCTTATGTCTATTCCTAAATTTTGAGCCTCAATATTCGGCTCGCCCGATGCTTGAATATTCGCGAACTCCAATCAGAAAGCCTATTGACGCCATCCCCTCCATTCACCCCATGTGTCGTATAGAGATTGGGAATTTCTAGAAGGGCTGGGGATGGTGATCTTTGAGGCTTGTGGTTTGAACCCCGCACATCGCGAGCGAGTGCTGAGCGTGGGGCGAAATGGTGATGGGAATGAGGTCTGAAGGGAATTATATATAAGAATGTCAAGATATCTCTATCATCTCCCTTTCTTTCGTGATCACCATCTTCTTCATATTCATCACTTCTCTTCTTCATCTCTTTCCTCTTTTTCTCTTTTCGTCTTCACATTGGATTCTCTCGAAGACGAATTCATCCAATTTACACATATACCCAGTCATCTCTTCTACATACATTCACATACCACTCTTTCAACAACTACCTTCACCACCAACGAGTTCTTCCAAATCTATCATCATGCAGTTCAAGAACTCCGCCCTCGTTGCCATTGTTGCCCTCTCCACCTTTACTGAGGCCAGTCCAGCAAGATTCCATCTCAACGCTAGAGAAAACGAGACCAGAGAGCCAAAGAACGGCCAAAAGACTGCCGCTGCCGGTGTTGTTTCTGCTATTGCAGGATTAGCCGGCATCGCTGCTCCTTACCTCTTTCACACTGCAAGCGTTGAAGGCGCTGAGATCTCCAATGCCACCAACACAAAAAACTCGATCACATCTTTGAGCCCGAAGATCACTCCTGTCTCCCTCGTCACCAGAGAACCAGCAGGCAGATTATCCAGTACCGCTGTCGGAGTTGGAGCCATCGGAGCCATTGCTGGAGCCGTCCTCCCATTCCTCTTCCCCAAGAAAGGTTCATCAACAGTAACCAAACCCATTGAGACCAATGAGACCTTGTCAGGCAACTCCACTTGGGTTAGCCTAAAGCTCACACCCGTCTCACTCGAAACCCGTGAGCCAAAGGGGAGATTGGCAGGCACCGCAGCTGCTGTTGGGGGTATCTCAGCCATCGTCGGGGCTATCCTTCCTTTTGTTGCAGCCAAGAAGGGTTCCAACGGTGCTAGAGCCATTGAATCCGAGTTCACAGAATCCGCCAGCACAAGCTCTCTCGTTACCCGGGACGCAGCTTTCGAGATCTCAGCATTCCGCGACAACGTCTCAATCGCCAGCGCAATCACTCTCCCAACTCCAGCCCTCGGAAGCAGCGCCACTCTCGCTCTTGACTGTGGAAACATTGTTGTTACTCTCCGTCAACTCGAGGCTTTCACCTGCAACTTCAACTTGCCCTCTGATATGTCAAGCGGAACCCTCACCGGCGAGAACCCAGGCCAAGCGCTCTCTTTCGAAGTTTCTGGAGATTGTGTCGGTGTCGAGTTTACTGCTACCAACAACTGTGCTGATTGCATCGCTCCTTTGAACGTCGATTGCCAGGGAACGGTCGATGGAACTGACAACGATGTCGAGCTTTGCGCTACTGGCACTACTCTTGCCGAGTGCTAGATATTTGCATCTTCAGAATCGCGAATCTTGATGGGTTCTGCGACAAAGAGTTGGAACAACTGGTGTTGTTTGTGATACCTACCGGGCTCTTGATGGGGGTTTCGGGTTGAAGACTGGTTTCTTTTGTGATTAGTCTTCTTGGGGGGGATTGGGGATGTATTTGTTGGCTCGGTGGGCAAGCTTCATTGTATATTATTAACACATAGATGAACATATGGGATTAGACAGGATTAGACATAGACAGGTTCGACACCGGATTTTCTTTTAGATTAGACTTTAGATTTCCAGATATTAATTGCTCACGCTTATACACATACATTGTCTTCTTTGCGGCCTGTGAGTAAGAATTAGTAACAAATACCTTGCTTCGCAGTAGACAAGAAAAGCGACAGTAAATAATTCGTTGTGCCTCACTCTCCTAGATATTACCCCAATACTTTGGGATAATCGAACTTTATTGTTCCAAGCTATCTAGGTTAATATCAAATTGTTTGAACCCTGAAGAATAATTACTGGCGCTGTTATTATCTACCGCCAGTTTGCTTAGAAAATTACTCGAAGCCTATTCAAAGCTAGCCTTTGATTTTGCCCCGTTCTCCCTGAAAGTTGTATTCGAGTCCTTCGAAGTAATACTCCAAGTTCTAAAATATTTTGTTATCGTAACTTCTTGCTTTTAAAGAAATTGTTCTGATTCTTTGAGACGATTATTTCTAAGGTGAGACTTTACAGCAGCATACTACCTGAGATAGAGTTCTTTGAGGATTACATTTGTTGGCAAGTTTTCAATTTTTCTTCTTCCAGTTTTCCTGGTAATTGTTTTCGGAAGTGACACGTTCCGATAACCGTGGGTAACTATCTACCTCGCGATGGACAACGAAAGCGGCAGTATATACTTTTGGTTGTTTTAAGTTTCTAAGATAACCTAGAGTATCAACCCAGATGGTTTTGGGAAATTGAAGTTAAGTATTCTAAATATCTAGGTTAATTTTAAATTGTCCCAAGCCTTTAAATTAAATTTATTAACTCGCCCTAGAAAGCCGGAACAACGAGTGAGGTAGGCATGTACAAATCTGAAAGATTTGCTGCCCCTTTTACTATCTAACAGGGGGTGCACTCGTTCGTGAGAATATGCTCGGTGCTTAGGAACACCAATTTACGAAAACAAAAGCTTCAACCACATCCTGAAATAAGATGCCACCTATAATAATGCTTTCTGCGCGTTTGTAAATCTAGCCAATTCTTAATTCTTTTGTGAACTTATTTCCGGTGTTTTGGTGTTGGAAAGTATGAAGTATTTCTCACGAACGAGTACACCCCCTATGGTCCATCGCGAGCCTACCACTCTACACTGTTCCCCTCGCGATCTTTCTACTGGTTTAAGAGTTACATTTCCCTATGTCCGGTGTCTCTTCACATTTTGTTCTAGTATTGTTTCACTTAAGACATAGGTAAGAAGTTGTAGACGAAACTGGGGGGTCATAATTCATCTATTGCCGAATTGGGTGGAAGACGCGGGTATCTACGACTCAATACTCTTACAGCCAGCAGCTCTACTCGTCTTTCACACCATTAACCAGAGACTTCTTCTCTTCAATTTTCTTCTCATCAGCAGCCTTCTTCTCCTCAGCCTCTTTCTTTTCCGCTTTCTCCTTCTTCACCCTCTCCTCTTCCTCCTTCCTCTCCTTCTCAGCCTGTTTCCGCTTCTCAGTCATAGTCTCCTTCACCCACTCCTTCGCACCACTAACAGCCTTCTCCGGCTCCCTCTTATACTTCAAAAGATACCCCTGAATCTCCGCAGGACTAAAAACCAGCCCGGGAATTGATTCAGAAAACTCCTTGCTCAATCCCTCCACCTTCTCTTCCTCTTTCTTCTTCTTCTCCAAGAATTCCTTTTCCAATCGTGCTTCTTCTTCGAGACGGAGTTTCTCGTCTAAGGCTTCTTTCGCGGATTTGGAAGAGGATTTGGAGGTAGGTGATCGAATGCGAGGGAGTTTCTGGGCTGATGTGGGGAGTTCGCCTTCTAGTGTTGCGAAAATGGAGCGGAAGATTGTGGCGAGCATTTCGGTGGATGCTAGGTCGAATTTGATGGTCATGTCGACTCTTCCTGGACGAATGAGTGCCGAATCCAATTTTTCAATATGGTTTGTTGTCATGATCAGTATTCGTCCCTCTTGGCTAGCCACACCGTCCAAAATATTGAGAAGTGCAGAGAGCGAGATTTTTCCGGGACGTCCATTCTTGGGTGTTGAATTTGCAGGTTTCTCGGTTGCATCGTCGGTGCTCTCGTTGTTTTCGCGAGTGTAGGTTAGACCTGCGGTGTCGATATCTTCTAGGAGGACGACGCATTGTTTTGGTAGTTCGGAGAAGAGCGTCCCGAGGCGTTCTTCGTCCATTGAGGGGGAGTTGAGACTGACGATGTAAATCTTGAGTTTGAAATAACCGGCGATTGCGAAACTAAGAGAACTCTTTCCGGTTCCTGGAGGTCCATAAAGCAAGTAACCACGGCGATATGGAATGCCGCGATGTGAACTGGAATTTATTAGCATCGCAGCCACAACGTATATTCCATTTGGATACAAACTTACTACCACCGGCGTGTGTATGGATGAAGATAATCCCTCATATCGTCCAGAAGATTATGCTTGACAGTTTCGTCGAGTACAATAGTGGAGAATGGTCTGGAAGCCCTGGAGATACATCTAGTCCATACGATTTCTTCTGACCCGGTTCTTTTTCCACCGCGATAGATGACGGTTCGAGATTCATCGCCCTTTTGATAATCTGCACGGCACTCTTCCAAGAGTGTCTTAAGAATAGCTGGGTTTCTGCCAAAGCAGCAGAGTGAAATCTCCTCTAGTTCACTAACCTGCATTGCAAAACTGGTGTCAGTTTTCTCCCTTACGTACACACTGCCTTCAAGAATGCCGCAAAGCTCGAGCGACGTTGTTTAAAAAATCCCAAAACAATATAACCTATTGTTTCAAAAGTTCTAGAATAGCCAAGCAAACTGCCCAAAGAGCCCAAGAACACACAGGGCGAAATAGGAAAGCAACTTACAGGTCCATAACCATTTTGATAATCCTCTTTGGTTCTCTTGAAAAGCAAGAGATGTCGTTTATACCAAAAATAATGGGTCCCAAAACTCGGCGTAAATCTCACTTCCTTCCCCTGCCGCCCCGCAATCTTAGCAACCGGATTCCCATCAGTATCAAATTTGATACTATCCTCCTCCAACCGTTCTCGCTCTTCCGCTGCCTCTTCTTGTGACCAAAGCGCCCACGATCTCGTATTGAGGTTGGTGTTCGCCACAAATCGTCGAGTTCGTTTCGCAAATTGTTGGTTCGCAACCCATCCCATGAGCATATTGTAGATTTCATCATCCACCCGGATGTCTGCGCTAGACATGGCATGGGCTTCAATGCATTTCCAAGCCCAGTCTGAACAGTATCTTGTGACGAAGATTATGAGTCCTAGGGCGAACAACATGGGAATGTAGAGTGAGAGGTCAATTTGGGCATATCTGTAGAGTGCTGAGGAAAGGAAAGAGAAGCCAGGGAAAAATGCTTCGAGGAGAGCGGTTTGAGGGTTGAGTTGATTTGGATCGAGGTCGATTCCAGGAGATGCGGAGCCGTTTGGCAGGGCACCTGGCCTCGTTTGTGTATCGCAGGAGTTCATGATGGTGTTGTGCAGAATGGAGTGCTTTGGAGGCTGACAAGATGGAAAGAGAAGAGGAGAAAGAAGACCTTATATATCAACTGCAAGCTAGGTATTCTTACTGTGCCTGAATAATGTGGGTATGCCGGATTGAATCACTTCGGTGAGAGGGAATGAACGAGGCAATTCATCTAGTTTCGTATTCTAGTCAGAACTAGGAAATCTACAGCTCAAGCGGCCTGAATGTATAGCTGCAGCGAGACCTATGACGGGGTTGCTCATGCTTACAATACCATGAATGGTTTCCCGGCAAGGCTGCCATAGTCTCGCCGAATGATAGTCTAGGCGTAAAAGCGTAAAGCGGACGAATAACGTTGTGGCCTCGTAAAGATCGTGGGGATGTGTGGTCAAGAGGCAAGCCACAGGCGAGGCTGTGCCACAGCTATCCTTGCAGATTACAGACCGCCTCGCAGACTCACAGCATCAAAACTAAAGAATAATTGGACTTAAAATTTATTTAGTAGTAGTTCATTTATATATATTGAATGAAAGATAAGACGGGAGCGTTCCCGTCATCAATAAAGTTGTAAAAAAATGGTGTAGAGTTTACGGACCCAAAATTACTTCGTATTAGTGTAAATAAAATGGAAGAAATTTTAATTTACCTAGGCAGGAAGTAAGGACGGGAGTTCGATTTTATATTTCGTCTGCTCTGTAATTATGTCTTCTTCTCTTCCAGGTTTATTTACATCTTTCACGAATCCTTGTGTAAGATCCTTCTTTCTATACTATTTTCCGAAAATGGCTAGAGAACAATATTATACGAATATAATCCTGATTTTTACTTTTCAAGTAAACTTCCCCAGAACCTTTTCTTTTCCCCTCTTTTTCTTTGAATCAACATCAGAGAAATAGACAAATCAGGCTTTGGCAAAAGCATGGACATCAGGTGTTGGATCCAACACAGGTGAGGAAGATACTGACTTTGAGAGATCCTGACACTGAAAGGGTAACATAGTCACGTGATATATCAAAGACAAGAATGAGACTGTTCCTCCTTTGTATCCAGTTTCTCTTACTTGTGCGTCTAGAGATTCACCAGTCGCTTTGAAGTTGTACCAAGGTGATGAAGAGTTCAAACACGTGATTGTACATAAGAGAGTTCAGTCTGGACAATGAACAATTCAACCAAAATGAAATCTTTTCCAAGAATAAAGGGGGGGATACGGTTAAGATGGCTAAAAGCCAAAAGGGGGTTGAGCTTATCCTGGTGGGAGGAATACATAGACTGATAGATAAAGGTCAAGAATGGACAGAGGGAAATTTAAAGCTTGCAAAGGCTTTGCATGTGCGGCTACCAGGAGGAAGAAGATGTATGAAGTGGTAGTGAGGACAGAAGAAGGCACAAATGAGTAGCTTTCGTACTAGGCAAGAAAGAAAGATAGCTGTTAACTCTCCAAGCGGTACTGGTATTCATTTCCAGCCTTTCTTTGAAAGGACCACGATGGAAAGCAACGGAATTTACAGACGCACATCTTGAAACAGCAAGAGCAGTAAACAAAGATGGCAAAAGGCATATATAGTTTATGGAATATGTACGGGACCTTGAGGCTCAACTCCCAAACATGGTGACCTTGAAGTCTTGACCTGCCCACCCACCACGCGCAACTGAAGATCGACCGAACTACAGCAACAATTCCACCAAAGCTGATCTGCCACTTGACATTGAATTTGAACTCGCGACTGGAAATTGATTTCTCATCTTTGCCAAAGTGCCGCGACTGTATTGGGTGCCTGCTGCTACGGTCAGGTACCTCTTTCTCTCCAGGATCAGTCTTCGCTTGCCTACCACCTACCAGTGCATCAGTACCCTGGACTACGACTCAACACCAAACTCTCTCTACCTTGCCTTGCGCAGAGAACAGAGCGCTACTAGTATTCTATTCTATTGAAACCCCCCCCCGACTACACAACACCTCAACCTCAACCTCAACCTCGCCCTCGCCCTCCAAAGTATTCACCAACCCTACCACGCTGCATTCAATTCAATCTCGATGCAGCCATCCTCCTATTCAGGGCCATAAATTTATGCTGCCGGTCCCTCTGCAGCACCCCTCTTCAAATCTCCTCTGAGGAACCACCCAACTCCCACCGCGCTCTTCTCCCACCCCTACTCCCAAGAGGTCAACACAGAGCTGCAAGGGCAGCTCGCATCACCACGGCGTCTTCTACAAAGAAACGAAAGCTCTCGCCCCACCATACAACTCCTGATCCAGACCAGAACCAGAACCCAGACAGCCCTCTGAGGTCGGTGGAAGAGTCGCTACCACCCCGCGACCCGCCCCAAATCGAAGTCCCCGATTCGGAATCCACCCTTCCTCCTCATATACCATCACACCTGCAAAGCGCGTCGACTCTGTCTGGTCCCGACTGCATCTCATCTGCGGCGAGCTCGCCCAGTGCAGCATACGCTGGTCTTTCCATCGACACCGAAGGCGGCGTCGATTCGTCAGCCGCGCAACGAGCAGCCTCACTTGCCCCCAACGACTTGGATACTTACAACACACATTCTCGTAAGGCAATGATGGGAGGAGCTGCAGATGGAACACAGCGGTCCTCCTCGCCGTTGAAGAGACGGGCCTCAGACCTAGAGGAAACTGATGTGGTCTCGAGCCAGAAAGAGGATGTCGAGATGGTCACCGCTCCACCATCCGAAGAGGTACAAGATGAGAAGTCCCCAACCAACCTCACGCAAACTCTCCCTGCAGAAGCGGCTGGAATTGTCCCGCCCAATGGCTCTGCCGAGGAAGAGAAGTCTACCGCCCAAACAAGCCAACCTCGCACAGGTTCGCATATCTAATCACTGTTCCTTTCAACCTAGCTGACTTGAACTTACAGACATGCCTCCCATCGATCACCAGATCAAAACTGTGAGCACCCTGGCGACCGCAGCTCTGGAAGGCCAACCGCAAGAGGGAGATGAATCTTTCCTGGTATCTAAGCTTTGGCTCAAACGAGTGACCGATCGAGGCACAGAGGCAAGGCAGAAGAGCAAAGTTGAGCCAGAAGGGGAGATTGGACCCGTGGATAATTCCGATATCATCCAGCAGATTATCACAGATGCCGAGGGAGTTCGATTTGCGCAACTCAAGGTTGGTATGAACCGGCCTGAGCACTTCGAAATGTTCCCTAAAGATGCTTGGGACATGATCGTAGAATGGTATGGCATCATGCCTGGAACAGTACCCATTGTGCGTTATGCCCATAACACAAACCCCGACAAACACGGCCTTCCCAATGTGCAATACGAGTTAAATCCACCAATCTTCACAATCCATAGGCTATGGGGAGAACAAAACCCGATATTGCTCCCCCAAAAGCTCAAAGCCGAAAATCCTAAAGCTCCAGTTTTGATCCTGAGCACGTCTACAAAATACGTTGAGTTTCTGGAGAAGATAAAAGCCAAGACGAGCATCGAAAAATCGAAAAAGGTACGAATTTGGCGTGTGCCACGACAACAACCCGCTGCCAATACCTCTGCGCCTATCCCAAATGCTGCAACACCACCATCATCACGTCCTAATTCTCCGAATCAAGAAAACAGCACATCTGTTCAGCAACCCCAAGACTCGTGGACGCAACTCTTGTTGGACTTGCCCTCGTTGACCGAGCTGGAAAAGGGGAGCCAAAGAGAGTTGGTCGACCAGCAAGACGTTAGTGCGAATGCAAATTACAATGGCAATATGACTTTGTCCATTGTCGGGTTGGCAGAGTCCCAAACCATCGTAATTGATGAGGAGGTAGATGCCAAGACACATTCGTTCGTTTCTAACTTTAGTGTCAATTTTTTTGGTGGTAAACACCCCAAGTCTGCCGCTCTCTCGCCCATCGGTACTTCCCAGAGCGCACCCGTTAGCCGTGGAAATAGTCCAGCCCCAGGCATGATGACACGAGGCAGAACAAAGAACGGTAGAACTCTTGGGACAGTCGGTCTAAGTAATCTTGGAAACACATGTTACATGAATTCCGCTCTCCAGTGTGTCCGAAGCGTGGAGGAGCTTTCCAAATACTTCTTGACCGGGGCTGCAACTGAAGAGTTGAATTGCGACAATCCTCTCGGAAACAATGGGGAAGTTGCTATAGCCTATGCACGTCTCTTGCAGGAATTCTACAAGGACCCAGTACCAACATCAACGGCCCCCCGCAACTTCAAGAACACCATTGGGAAATATGCTCCATCTTTCTCCGGCTACGGCCAGCAAGACTCCCAGGAATTCCTTGGCTTCCTTCTTGACGGTTTGCAAGAAGACTTGAGTCGTGTTAAGAAGAAACCTTACATCGAGAAACCAGACTCGACGGATGAGATGATCAACAACCCACAAGCAATCCGAGAAATGGCAGAGAAAGTCTGGGACATTACCAGGAAACGCGACGACTCGGTCATTGCAGATCTGTTTACTGGAATGTACAAATCGACTCTAGTTTGCCCTCACTGCTCAAAAGTGAGCATCACCTTTGATCCTTTCAACACTTTAACAATGCAACTACCCATCGAAAATTCCTGGCATCATATGGTTTATTACTTTCCCCTGAATGACACCCCTGTTATCATTCAGGTTGATATGGATAAGCAAGGCAGCATTTTTAATATGAAAGAGTTCATTAGTAAACGAGTTGGCGTACCAGTCAACAGATTGTTTGCTGCCGAGGAGTTCAAGAGCAAATTCTACAAGATCCACGACGACACACTAGTGGCCTCGGATGAGATATCAGGCAACGATATCTGTGCGGTCTATGAATTGGAGGCTAAGCCAACCAATTGGCCACCAGTAAAAAAGGCCAAGAAACAAAAATCTGTGTTGAACTACGGGTCGACTGATATGGAGGATGTCATACCACACTGGAATGATCCAATGGCGGATAGCATGCTCGTACCAGTCTTTCACCGCAGACCAAATCCCGAGCGCACCAGCAGATTCAAGAAGCAGTGGATTGTTACTCCTGCGCCACATTTCATTGTCGTTAGTCGTACAGAGGTATGTGCCCTGATCGACCAACAAAATGCTGTATCACTATTACTAACACTGTATAGGCTCGAGACCTCGAAATGATGAAGAGAAAGGTTCTCGAGAAAGTCGCAACGTTCAGCACGTCTAACGAATTCTCCACAGAAGAAGACGAGGCAGATGCCAGTGTTTCGGATGGTGTTGATCCAGATATTGTCCTTACTACTGGATCTGACGCTGATTCATCTGGAGGCAGCAAGGTAGTTGCAACCTCGATTGATGGCGAAGATGAGCTTGTGGATGTTACCATGAATGACTCGAATGTGACTTCCGCTTCCGCTGCGGCAGAGAAAGCCGATGATGAAAATCCTCAGAACGTAGATCAAGAATCGTAAGGTAGCCCAGGCTTCGGACGTGATTGTTTTACTGACATGTTTGATAGTTTGCCTTTGAAAGATTTTCATAAGCAACGACCAAAGTTTATGATTCCTGGATCATACCTAAACCCTTCGCTCCAAAACATGTTTCAACTAAACTACTTCTCGACCCCAAACGTGATGATTCCATCGGGATGGAACGTCGTTGATGACGATAAAGCATACCCTCCACTGGAAGACAGGATTCCGCAATCACAGCAACCTTCTGTTGATGGATCTGATGGATCAAGTACCCGAGCTAGATCGGAGACCAGTAACGAAGGTGATTCTGTTGCATTATCAAACCAACCTACACGGATGAATGAAGAGTCTAGTGAGGATGAGCTTTCTGCTCCTGGCCCAACCATATCTAAAGTAAGTCTGAACTTTTCCTAAAATATTTCCCACCCAAATCGGCACAGCTTCATTCTTGATTGGTGGTTTTCTGACGAAGACTAGGCTCTTCCCGTCCGATCAAGAGCTGGGGTCAGAGTAGGTGGCAGCAAGCGTCGCAATCGTAAAATGAAAACTTACTCAAAAAAGGGCAACCAGCGTCGGGCATTCACAGATGGCGACAACGAAATCGACGAGGAAACTGTAGACGAAGGACCGCTTATCCGCCTTGGTGAAGGAATTGTCGTTGATTGGAATGCCGATGCCTGGGAGGCCATGTACGATGGTAACGGTCAAGATATGCGTGGCTGCGATACTATCAGCAATATACCTACCCTTGCAGACCCCGAACTCGAAGCAAAGAAAAAGGCACGCGTGCAGCGTCGCAAGAATGGCATTACCTTGGATGACTGCCTGAACGAATTTGGCAAGGAGGAAATCCTATCGGAAAATGATACTTGGTACTGTCCTCGCTGCAAGGAACATCGCCGAGCAAGTAAAAAGTTGGATCTCTGGAAGGCCCCTGACATTCTTGTCATTCATCTCAAACGATTTAGCTCGAGTGGTGTACGCCGGGATAAACTCGATGTTATGGTCGATTTCCCAATCGAGGGCCTTGATCTTTCTTCCCGTGTCTTTGAAAAAGAAGACGGAAAGCAAGAGATCTACGACCTTATTGCAGTCGACGATCATTGGGGTGGGCTTGGAGGTGGTCACTACACCGCTTTCGCGAAAAGCTTCATCGACGGCGAGTGGTACGAATACAATGGTAAGTCGGAACCGGATCTATAAATTTCCTATTGACTAATTTATTCCTTAGACTCTTCAGTCTCTAAAATCAAGGATGCGCATGCTGTCGTTACTCAGGCTGCATATCTGCTTTTCTATCGACGAAGATCAGAGGTACCACTAGGTGGAGAAAGATTCCAAAAGATTTTTGAGGACTTTGAAAATCTACAAGCCGCTGATGACGATGCAATGGAATCGGGGGAAGGACAGCGCCTCGTCGGAAATACCTTTCGTGGGTCGTCGAGCGCCTTGACAGGAGTAGAAGCAGCTCACCGTCAACCAAATCATGGTTCGGCTAATGCGGGTATGATGAGTACATCTTCCGCAATTGAGAGTCTGCCTCCCTACCAAACCCACGAAGACAACGAGGTCAACGATGCTACTATGTTGGACAATAATCCAATTCAAAGCAGCATCGAAGAAGACGAGGGTATTGAGATGGGCGATGACGGGATGAACTTCAGCAACGTTGATGATTATAACCAGCTCGGTCCGGTCGGCCTTGACGACTTGATTCAACCGCATCCATGGAGTTTTGGTTCCTTGGGTGCGGCTCGAGGCGAAAACATCGTTTCCGGTACTGGCTCGGATGAAATGGATGATGGCCGTAGCGATAGAGGCCAGTTCAACTCTTCGGCGAGCTCGGGCTCGAGAGCTGATCGTTTGGCCGAGTTCGAAAGTGCCAGTCTTGAAGAGTCTTACGTCGACCATAGCCCAGTGCCCGATATGGACGAACAACAACAACTTGGGGTCCTTGGTCTTCATGAGGATTTACTAGCCAACCAACGCCCCGAATTTAACGTGCACCCCAGTCTCAATGGAGAAGACATCGAGGAACCAGCTACCGAGATTCACGTCGAGGAAGGTGAAGAGTTGAAGATAGAATGAGAATTGCGAATTTACAGAGGTTTGTGTTTTTAGACACTGAACGCGATACGAATCGAAGCATGGGTGGTGTTGGAGGTGTGGATGGCATGGCTAGGGGAGTTGAATTGTTCTTGGTAGTTAGTTACCAGGGAGAGGTAAAATTGGACTTTGGCGGCACCGGAAGTTTGGGAGGCGAGGGTTCATGATTTAGATGAATCTTTGTACTTCCGGTATACCTTTACTTTGCTGAATCATGCATAACGGCGCGAGAAAAATATTGTGCAATACACCGCGGTGTGAAGTGGCTAGTCATAGGGCTGTTTCTTTTTTTTTGCCAAAAAAAAAAATGGGAGAGGGAGAGAAGAAGGATTATTGTAGAAAATAAATATGTCTACATTATCTCTTTTTTGTCTGCAATTATGATGTGACGGGGTGTTTTGATTCTCCTGCTTGAAGAGAGGTCTTTGAGATTGGTGGCAATACAAGGAAACGTGAGGCGTGCCTCGCTGATATTGCGCCTGGTGAAGCGAACCTCAGCTTCACTGAGTTTACGTAGGTTTAGGTGGTAGAGCGAAGGATGGAGATTGATAACGAGGAACGCGTGGGGCGGTCGAGATGGAAGATGAGGATCTGGTATACTTTATTCGCCAATCATAGATTTGACCTGTTCTAGATTCGCTATACTCAAGCTCTATACTTTATTAAAAGGACTCAAATCTTCTATCGTCTAGGATTTCTGTATTAAAGAAAAGGTAAAGGGAGAAGTAGCTAATACTCTGTACTTTTGCAACATTCGAGACTTTTTCTACTCAATCTACTTGCTCTAGATATTCTCAAACAGTAGGATTTAATTGCTTGAGTTACTAGAATTACTACTGAGTTTTATAAAGTAGTAACGTAATTGGTCAATTCCACAATGAATAAAGCATACAAGATCAGTTTTCCTTTTCATCTGGTAACTTGGCATACTTATCTCAAGCCGAGGGGAAGGCTTGTCTTCCGCTGTCTGGAAATTTTAAGCCCAGCCTGCAACATGCATTTAAGGCAGTACCTAAACTTATAAATGTGTGCCCGCAGTTGAAAGAATGGGTCTTTAATCCTTCCATTCATTTGGGGCAAGCGACTTGCTTTTCTTAATTTTTCTCGAGCAATTGAAGGAGAGTGTCCTGAATTTGCACAACCTCCAACCACCCTTGAATCATCAAAAGAATCCGCGACGAGAAAAGCATCGAGGCTGGCGCAAAATTCACGTCTGTAAAAGTGGGTCTCGCTAAGCGATTTAAAAACAACAACACCAAAAAAACAAAAAAAAAGAAACGAGCACTCAAACTGGCAACAGTTCGGACAGATTAAGTATCGTCGAGTCACTTAAGTCTCCACTCCACTCAATCTGTGTAATCCTACTCTGCCTCTGGGTAACCTTACTTAGTCGACTAAGGAAGGGCACCAGAGCTTCGCATCCCTAAGCTCCATACTCCCGAGGGATCCCGTATGGTAATGAACCTGGCGTTAAGGAACAAAGCTATCGTCGAGAAATCGAGCGACGCTGATCGAGCCAGCAATGCCGCACCACCAATAGGCGTTCGGTCGTGTAATTGGTGGATTTGTTGGAAACCATTCGTGTTATTTTGATTCAAAAAGGTGCGGTGGGTGTGGGGGTGGACCCACTTTCTCGGCTCTTGAGTGTTGCCGCGGCTCCACTTCACTCTAGATATCACTATATTCACCTTGGACAGTATCGAGTAGCCAATCATCTTTATCGCTACCACGCTTGTCCCACCGTGCCCACCAAATGGGTGGCACCTCATCGCGCTCGGCGAAGAAGCACCTCCCCTAGCGTTACCAATCTATCAATCTATTCAATCCATCAGCTAGCCGCTACCTCGACCGTCACGATCAAAGCAGGGAAGAGTCTTTGGCGACTACTATATTAGAAAAGTTTAAAGCTTTTTTTGATTATTCTACTGTTGAAAGGATAGTATGAGGTTCGATATTATTATATTGCTTGAGCAATTCTAGAGAGGAATTACTCTCTACTTATATATAAGAGAGTTTAGAAAGACCTATATTACGTAATAGGTACGAATGTTTAATACTTCTACTCGATCTAAATACTCCTAGATTACGATACTAATATACTTTAATAAACCTTTAGCTAAAACCTTTAAAGGATAAAAAGCTAGGGAAGAATATATAAGCGAGAAGACTGATTAGAGTCCTTTAAGAAGTTAATTTAAGGTATTAACTTTGTCTTCTTCTTCTATATCTATAGTATATACTAAGACGCCTCTTATAGTTAAGTTACCTAGTATAGTATCTCCTCTTATACTTATATTATTTATATAGTTATAGTTATCTAGGATATAGTAGAAATCTATTAGCTAGTCTAGTTAATTCTTAATATACTTTTTTGAATATATAAGAAGTCGCTTATGCTTTGTGTTCTTGTCTTGTCTTTTAGGCGTGTTAGTACTAGGCTTAACTTTAACTTTAATTAATTAATTAATACTAAGTAGATACTTAGTACTATTGGTTTTAATATACCTTTATATACTAGTAAAACGTTCGATTAAGAGTCTTCTATACTTAGCGTATACGATGTTAGTAGGCCTCGTTAGTAAGGGTTAGAGTAGTATTTGAAAGGCTTCTTTAGAGAGTATAGCAGATACCTAGTATAGTAGGGGTAGTGGAGTATTAAGACGACGGCGTTTTAGAGATAGCTTAATTTTAGGACTTTGTATAGTAGATGGTAATATGTCTTCTATAGATTCTACTGCTTCTATTACTCTTATAGGTTCTACTGCTCTTATAGGTTCTACTGCTCTTATAGGTTCTACTGCTCTTACAGGTTCTACTACTTCTATAGATTCTACTGCTTCTATAGCTTCTACTACTCTTATAGGTTCTATATCCTTGTCTTTGATATCGTCTAAATTAGTACTATTATACCTAGGGTAGTTGTTAGAGGCCTATTCACTCTTAGAGTTATCCTGAGCTAGGTCTACTAGAATAGGTTTTCTTCCTTTTAAGAGCTTCTAAGAATAGAGATTAATAACTTCATTTATTAGTGCTCTAATAAGAAGAGTATAGTTATAAGAGTTAATTTAAGTACTAAAAGTAACTTATTTAAAACTAGTAGCTTTAAGATAACTAGGACTCTAAGGCTACTGTTTAAGGTAGTCCTAGTTATTAGTAAGGTTCTAAATAAAGTAACTTAAGATAGCTAGACATCTCTTAACTAAACTAGTATTACCTCCTTTACTAATCTAAATATTAAGGTTTCTTATATCTCTATCTTTTTATAAATAGTTAATAAATTTTCTTTATATACTAAGTAGACTTATAAAAGAGACGATATTAGTATCTTAATACTTAACTTTAGTATTAGTATCTAAAATAAGGAGTCGTAGACCTATAAAGAGTTTTCGTTTAATAACTATAACCTAGGTATACTATAGTATAGTAAGGTATTATAACTAGTTTATTTTAACCTAGGTTTCTATCTAAGTAACTATAAGTGTAATAATTATGTCTTAGGACTTAATTTAGTCTAGGCTAAAGATATATAAAAAGTATTTAAATAGAGAGTAGTACTTATTTATATTATCTTACTAGTTTGCCTTTTCCTACTTTATATAATAAGTAATAGAGTGTTATATAATCTAGTAGAGTAAGTATACTTTATTATAGATACTATTAATTTTAGATAAGTAATACTAGATATTATAACTAGTAGAGTTAGTCTTTAGACTTCTAGGTAATAGGAGTTTTAGATATTAAGTATTAATATTTATAAAGTTAAAGAAGAGTTCTTTTAAGAAGGTAACAGCTTTTAACTTCTTAAGAGTTATACCTAGAGCAATTCTAGTATTTGATATTTTTTAAGTAGAGTAAGTATTTAAAAAGATAATTTATAGATAATAGAGAGAGTTGATTATAAGATGTTTTAGGTATTAGGTATATATAGATAGTTAGTATAGTAGCTAGGGCGCTAGGTAGCCGACTATATAATACGAATCGTTAGTCTTAGTAATATAATCTCCTCTTATAATTTATATTATATAGTTATATAACTTTTAAAAACTATAATAAAAAACGTTTTTTAAGTACTAGATCTATTCTTTAGTATCTAAAAGTATAATAGTATAAGTATAAAGAGTATATTATATAACCTTTCTTTATTTTCTTTAAAGTGTTAGATATAGCTCTATAGTATTTTTAAGCAAGTATAGAGTAATAGCGATACTCTACTAAGCTTTTAAACACCTCTCTTCTCAACATCTATTAAGAATTAGAACTTCTTAAAAGTATTCCTAAAAAGGGGTTTTATAAGTCTATCTACTACTTACTCTTTTATACTAATAAACATAAGATTTATATATTCTTTAACTTATACTTCTCTAACCTTAGCGTCTTAGATAGCGATATACTTAGTATAGTTATAGTAGATAAGGTTTTTTATAAGTATTATAGCCTCTTAATTATTATAGAGGATTACTATAATAACCCTTAGTTTAGTCTCTAAGATAAGCTAGTCTAGAAGACGTCGTAGCTAAATAGCTTTATTTATAGTATTTATCTCTCTCTTAAGTTCTACTTTATATAAAGATAGCGAGACCGTAGCCTATCTTTTAAATAACTATAAGATAGTACTACTACTAATATTAAAGAGGTATCTAGAAGTAGATTATCTAGTTTTATAGTATCTAGCCTAGTTGGTATCTAAATAGCCTATAAGTCTCTTAAGCTTGCCTTAAAATACTAAGTTATAGCTTATAGTACTCTTAAGATAATGTATAATTCGTTTTACTACTATCTAATATTTATTAGTTAGATTAGATAAGAATCTACTTATAATAGATATAGAGTAAGTAATATCTAGTTAAGTACTAAGTATAGCGTATATAAGTAAGCCTATTATAGACTAATATTAACGTTTAAAGGTCTTTAATACCTTATAGTCTTTAGAAGCACTTATAAGATAATTATTTACTTCTATTAGCGTATAATATATCTTAGCTTTAAGTATATTAAAGTTATAAAGTATTTTTTTAATATAGACGTATTATTCTAGCTAAAGAGTACGTTGCCTTTTATTATAAGTTACTATTATTCTAAGATAGAAGGCTACTAGTCTAAGATCGAATATCTTAAATCGTTAACTAAGTACTATCTTAATTTTATTGATTTCTTTTATTAAGCTACTAGTAATAAGAAGGTCGTTGACATAAGCTATAATAATAATATCTTTATAGTAGAAGACTCTAGTATTTATATTAAGTAGTTTAAAGCTAAGTGTTTTTAGAAAGCTATAAAGAGTATTATACTAGACTTTAAGAGCTTATTTTAATCTATAGAGTACTTTTTTAAGTTTATAGACTTTAGTACTATCTCCTCTACTATTTAGAGGTTCTATATAGACTTCTTCTTTAATATTACTATATAAAAAGACAGTTTTAACGTCTATCTATTTAATCTTCTAGTTTAAAGTAGTAGTAATTATAAAGATAAGTTTATAGCTTATTAGCTTTATAATAATAGTAAAGGTTTTATTAAAGTTAATACTCTCTTCTTATTTAAAACTATAGACTATTTAGTAAGCCTTATACTAGATAACCTAACCTTTATTACCTATTTTAAGTTTATAAACCTATCTACTTATAAGAACTCTTTAGTTTATAAGTCTCTTAACCTTCTCCTAGATGCTGTTTTCCTTAATAGAATTAATCTTCTTATTTTTAGCTTCTATCTACTTTTAGGCTTTAGTATATATATAGGCCTACTTATAAGTTTAGAGCTTAAAGACGTTATTTTATACCTAGGCTAGTAGTACTACTATAAAGTAGGTCTTATTAATTAGTTAATAGATAAGAGCGAATAGTAGTAAGTTAGATAGAAGTCCTAGTTAAAGGCTATAGTCGTCTATATAGTCTACTATATTATCTAGTAAGGTTTTTAGACTACTAAGATTAAAGCTATCGTCGTCTATAAAGGATTATAACTTCTAACGTACTTATAACCTTAATACTCTCGTAGTAGTAGATATAGCTAGATTATAGTATATAACGATTATAGGCTTTAGTAGTAATAGAGTAGGTAGAGGTATTACTTCTTTGTTTTAATAAAGTACTAGGATATTATTTTCTAAATTATTAAATAGCTCTATAAATCTAAAGCCTTTAAGCTTAGGTAAAGGTAGTAAGTAGCCTAGTCTTAGGTATACTCATAGTTTCTTTATTTAACCTCTTTCTTCTAGAAATATAAGTCTTTAATCTTTTATTTCCTACTAGCGTATTCTACTAGTATCTATAACTTATGTTTATAAGACTTCTTAATTAGCTTTATAACTACTTTAGTAGTATCTATAACAGCTCTCTTAATTTTAAATATAAGGTTAGCTTCAAGGTTAACTATCTTACTTTATTATTAATTAGAATCTACTTTATTAAGTCGTTAGTCTAGAGTAATCTTAGAGATAGAGACTTTAGATACTAGTTCTTTCTCTTATAAGTTAACTTATATTTTATTAATATAAATATTATTAGCTTAAACGATTTTCTTATTAGTAGTCTAGATCTACTTAATATAATCTTCTTTATAGCCTATTAAGTGTCTAGAAAAAGTTTAAGCCTCTTTAAGCTTACTCTTTTTAAGCTTATTTTTAAGAACTATATACTATAACTTTATAATTCTTAAATAATTAATATAAGAGTATAAGCTAGTAATAGCCTTAAAAGAGGAAATTTTAGTAGCTATATAAATATATCTTTAGTAAAGATAGACAGAGGTTTATAATAATTTAGACTAAAAGTAGTTAGTATAAAAGTTAAGATAATACCTTCTTATTATCTCTACTATCTATTATAAGGTTTAGCTTAGGCGTTTAATAGCTTTATTTATTTTAGAATTATTTAGAATTATAGTTTTAAGTATAATATCTTCTTCTTTAAGATATTTACTAAGAGTAATACTAATATATTTACTCTTATTATTACTATGAATACGATAGATCTATTATTTAGAGCGCTTATAGATAGTCTTATATTCCTTAAAATAGGCTAATATATTACTTTTATGTTTTATACTATAGACTTCTATGTCTTTTGTTTTATTATAATAAAAGTATATCTAATATTAAAAACTAAATAGTCTAGGTTTTAGAGGTTCTATAATGTCTATATATACTAATTCTATAGAATAACGTCTAGGCTTTATATAGTCTAAATAAGGAACTGATTTTATATACTCTTCTATATAGGTGGTATATATATAGCCTTCTATATATGTCTTTTTATCTATACTATGAGATCTTTTATAAAGTGTCTTAATTACTTTATTACTTATATGTCTTAAGCGAGTATACTAAGTTATATTTACTAGCTTATTAGTATAAGCGATCTAGGCTTTAGCTAATATTTTAGAGTATAGGTAAGAGCGTAGTAGGAGCTTATGTTAGCTTAGGAGTACTAGAAGTCCTTTACGCTCTATAGGCTAAATTATAGTACTAGGAAGAGTTCTTAGTATTAATATCTAGAGGTTACTTTTAATAGTAAGTTTATAAACGTATAGAGTTTTAGTATTTAGCAGAGTCTAAATATGCTTATATGTTTTCTATAAGTCTATTTAGAGTCTCTTATTTAGTAGCTATAAAAAAGAGAGAAGATTAGCTTTTAAAGTAAAGTAGTAGAGTATATTAAAGAGTAGTAGTATCTATAGTCTAGTTTCTGTTTCTATAACTAACTTTACTATTCCTTTAAAGATAATAGATAATCGTATTCTACTAATACCTACTATTACTTATAGTTTATTAGAGTTTAAAGGCTTTAGATTTATAAAGAGTAACTTCTAGTAATAGATAGATTTAGAGTATCTATTATTAATAATCTATCTTTATAATAAGGATTTAAGTATTAAGGCTCTTAGTATTTTAAGATTAGGTATAAGATATACTATCTAGGCCTAATAAGAGATAGAGTAGTAGTTAGCTTTATTATTTTAGTTAATAACTAATAGTTTTATAAATACTATAGTAGTAGTCTTAGTATTCTTATCTTTTAACTTCTTTTTCTAATCCTAAATATTATTTTAGAGGCAAGGACGCTTCTTACGTTTAATAGCTTTTATAGCTACCTTATTAGCTATTTACTTATTATAAGCTAGCTTTAGATAAGAATGTTTCTTAATATAGTTTACTTCTAGATAATATATTTTTCTATAGTATATATATTTTAGTATTTTATTAGTTCTAGATTATTTATAAGTAAGTATACCTATTATTATATTATTAGTATCTATAGTTATATACTATTCCTTCTTTTAGACAACTATTATAAGTTTACTAATAGGTATAATATAGCTAGTATTATTAACGTAGTTATAAGTCTAGGCTTAATATCTTTTAAAAGTGTTATATACTAGAGTAAGACTAAATATATAGAGTTAGCTAAACTAAGGATTCTTAAGTTTAGCATCTAGTAAGATAAGTAAGAGCTTATAATCGATCTAGAGAAACTAAGAGTTATACTCTTAAATAGAGGTAAAGACGTTAAGCTATAAGGATAAGAGCTTACTTATAAGTCGATTAAATTATACTAATTCTTTAAACTAAAATCTATTCTTAAGTTTTATAAGAAGTTATAAAATATTATTACTATTATTCTTAATATAGTTCTTAACTAAGAAGCTATACTTATTATATATTATATAGGATCTAATATCTAAGAATTTAACTTATTCTTTATTTTCCTTTCTATATTCTTTCTTCTTAGCTACTATTAGCTTTAGAATAGTAGCTTATCTAAGACCTATAGCTTATACTACTAAGAGGATATCTAGTTACTACTTCTTATAAGTAATAAGCTACTTATAATAGTAGTCTTTAATATAAAGGCTATTAATAACTCGTCTTTCTTATTTAGTCTAGTTAGCTTTATTAAGCTCTTAGATATTATTCTAAGTTTAATTTTTAATAGATATAATTAAAGAGAGCTAGGTAGGCTAGGAGTAGAGGAGATAGAAGTAATAAATAAAGGTTCTTTAATATAGAGTCTAAAGATATTTATAAAGCTTAGAAGAGAAGAAAGAAGTTCGTTTTCTAATAAAGATAATTTAGTAGTATTAGAGCTAGTATTAGTTTTAGATTTAGTTTTAGATTCAGATTCTAGATTAGAGAGTATATAGTTAGAGTCTTTAAGTAAGTCGTCTTTATAAAAGTGTTTAAGATAAGTTTAAAAAAGAGTTTAAGTATAATAGAGAAAAAGATTAAGTCTAAAGTATAATATAAGTAAGTACTATCTTATCTTCTTTATTATTTAATAGACTAGGAAGCGCCTTCTTAAAGCTACTCCTAGCCTTTCTTAACTTATCTTAAATTAGCTCTTAATATAGCTCTTAGTAATCTTCTAAGACCTTATTTCTTCTAATATATTTATTTTAAAATTTTCACTTATATTAATATAACTTTATAAGCTATCTAGGTAGTATATTAAGAGGTTAGTATTTTTTAACTTCTTTAAGATTACTAAGTTTTTTACTACTAAGGAGCTATATAAGCTAGGTTAGAGGTTAGGTTAGAGGTTAACCTAGTATTTTAGTACTTAGGTATCTTAGTACTTTTATTATAACATATATTAAGATAAATTAGGAGTAGTAATACTAGGTATAATAGACATAAGAGATCCTGTTTTTAAATTATAATAACTTATATATCTATTAGTAGAATACGCTTATACTAGATTAAGGAATTATTTAAGGACTTAGTAGTAATTTAATTAATAAGTCTAGGGTAGAATTCTAGGCTTATAACCTATTAAAAGGATAGTATAAGGTTTAATATTATTATATTACTTAAGTAATTCTAGAGAGGAATTGCTCTCTACTTATATATAAGAGGGTTTAGGAAGACCTACATCACGTGACAGGTACGGATGTTCAACATCTACTACGGTATCCCAAGTAAATAGAATTTAATATATGATGAAATCCCACGCTCGCTCGCTCGCTCACTTGCTATCTAACACCCGCTTGAGACTCACACTATCTCATGCGTACTCTCGTCTTCTTGTCATCGCAATCTTATAACCGAACAAGGAAGGAGAGAGTAAGAGGGCTATCGAACAATCAAGAAGTGTGGTTATTTTAGGGCCTCTAAACGAAGAAGTAAGCAAAGCTATTTCCCCGCTCGATTCCGTCTTCTCTCCTCCCCTCTCCTTACATCCTTTTTATCCTTTTTTTTGAAGGGTAGTAAGAAGTAAGAGCATAACAGTAAGGGGAAATCCCCAAATCACAATGTGTCCTGTACCCAAAAAGACATCTTCCAACTGACACACTCAGCTTCATGAAACCCTTTCAACAACAACAATTGCAATACGCCAAACACCCCATATCGCGATCCTGCTCGCCGCCTCCAACGAGACAGGACCAAAATTTGCCTCCAGCAGAAACAAAAACGAACATGCTTTTCCACCCAACAACAAAGATCAAGGCACTGCTATTCAACTTTCTCAATACTAGCTCGTCAATAACCTTGTCGCATCGGTCGGCTCTGTTGAACATTTAGTTGCCAAGCCTGGCGAAGATGTCCAAGTTTCGTTGCAATTGTTGAGGGAAGAGTTCAGTCAGTGTTCTTCAGCAAAATTACGAACTGCTCAATTCAAATCATTTGACTTTGCACAACAGTTATGGTGTCCGCTTCCCACAGTTTCAAACTCCGAAAGCGTGTACCCATCCCCCTTTCTTTATTTCCTTTTGGTAATAGACCACCAAATCGTGCAGGGTAATTTGGACCTCCGCTTCCAAAGCAAATGGGCAAATCATTACAGCCAGTTGGGACTGAGGAATGAGCCTTTCGCGGATCTATATAATCGCAAGCGCCTGCAAAGAAGCATATCAGGCGCACTTAGAGCTGAATCTCTAATTCCTAGCAACAATTCCCGGGAGAGTCAACAAT
This sequence comes from Hymenoscyphus infarciens, assembly GCA_001414345.1. Lineage (NCBI taxonomy): Eukaryota > Fungi > Ascomycota > Leotiomycetes > Helotiales > Helotiaceae > Hymenoscyphus > Hymenoscyphus infarciens. The sequence goes on along the minus strand of LLCB01000272.1, from coordinate 34,845 downwards.
GCCAACTACAGAGACATCGTCAACCCGAAACGCTGCCTACTAGATTATTTTGATCCAGAACTCGATATGATAGATTGTTCATAGAAGAACCAAGTGCCTTCTAGATAACGTAATCTAGGCCGGCGGTATTTGTCAAAAGGAAGAAGGGGAAGCGGGGGAAGCATTTTCTATATGCTGTGACTTTAGCCCAAATGAAGTTGGATGCAGCAAGCACAACACCGCTCTACACAGACTAGCTATTAATTGGGTCGACCTTTGTGGATGGAAGTTTGAAGAACCTGGAGATAATGACGACTTTAGTTTCGACGCTCTGGAGAGTAGAAGCCCCTCTTCTTGGCTTCATACTATTTCTGCTTTCTCTTTGAAATCTTGGTGCTCTTAGTAGACGATTGCGGAATGAAACGCGGACCTCTCTTATGGCGAAGTCCAAGAAAATTTGTTCTCCCTCCTGCTGATGGGGCAGAAAAATACTTCTCGCGTGATAGTTTCTCTTTTCTGAAAACGTCTGGATGTCACGATTCTTGGGAAGATGGATGGTGTGCGCTTGAAACACGCATGGAAACGCTGTGTGGGAAAGCTTAACATCTTATGTGTAACCCCAATCCCCCCACCTTGTTTTTGAAAGGAGAATGCTAACTTTTTTTTTATACAGAGCCTACCAATGCTGGTAAGATTGAGCGCCTCAAGAAGTGGACTAAAATCGATCCACCAAATACAAGGTTCAAGCAAGTCCGAAATACAAAGTTCGAGGAGCTATGGAGATCTTGGGGGGCTTGTGAGTAGAAGCGGAAAGTATACTGGATTATAACATGGAGAAAGTCACAAATATAGGGGTAAAAGGTTAAGAAAAGACGACAAAGAAGATTATAATAGATAATTTATATGAAGCCATCGATACATCTAGGTTACGCTTCATAGTATTACTGAGGAGAAACTCGTAAATGGTTAGGCCTTAGATTGCCTAAAAGCCTTCCACTTAGTCAAACCAACTCTCTTATTAGATAATTACAACCTTATAGAAAGGACTGCTTTTGTTGTTATATAGGTGTGTTTTTATTAGACTCTCAGCTATTACATCATGATTTATCTTAGCGTATAAATGTTTAGATGTTAGACTTATATAAGAAGGTTGAGGTAGTTTGAAAAAAGATTTAGACTTGGTATTATTTAAAATGTAGATAATATAAAACTATATGCTAGTTTCAGTGTGAACTCATTTAGATAATAGGATTGTCCTCGAGAGTCAAAATACATAGATTGAAAGACGGAACATACTCCAGTGCAAGACACCTTGAATTTTCAGAAAGTTCTTAATTTGACCTTGCGTTCTTCTAGAATTTTAGGATAATTTTGTTCAGTGTGCAGGTTTTTGTTACACAGGATTAAAGTTTTATTTAGCAGAAAACACTATGTTTGTTTAAACTTCCATACATACCAATCTTGAGATAGTCTTAGTTTTCTTTGTAAAAGGGCAGCTCTAACAACTTAACACGCACTAGATGATTAGCCCTTAAAGTCATTTAGGAATTTCCCTTTGCCTTGGCAAATAAAGCAGCAAAAGGCTTCAAATCCAGCCCTCCACAGCTGGCAGTGGACAAAATAAGTGGCACCCCAACTTCATACTATGAGAAGTGTCAACGCCAATAACTCGACGAAATTACAATGAACACTTCCCACGCCCGAGACCAAGGTAAATGAGAATCTTGAACTAGCCTCTCCCTGAATTGGATTGCGTCCACCGGGACGCTGACTACACTTCACACGCAGATCAGGAAATCGAGAGTCATCCTCAACACAAGCTCATGAATGATCTCGTCGCCTCCGTCACTTCTCTTGGAGTTTCCATAAATCACCTTCAACTTCAAAATGGCTCTCCTCAAACCACTCTCCAAAATTGGTCACTTCGGCTTCGAAAGAAAACCAATTTTTCTCAAACTGAGCATCTCAACGATCTCATCGAATCCATCGATTATCACAGAGACTCTGTTGGCCAATTTCATAATGACAATCACAATCTCCAAAGCTTTTTGCTCCATTTAAACGAAGAAAACAGGCCTCCAGCTCTATTCCCCGACCCCCGCTTCCCACAGTTCATTCGTCTCCCCAAAGAACTTGAAAAGTAAGTACATCTCTCCTGTTTTCCCCTTTCTTTGGCTGATAAAGTTAAAAGAACCATATGGAAACCTGCCCGCCCTAAAAGCGCCTCAAATATTAACAATAATCGATCACATCGAAGTTGGTCTTTCCCAAGTCAATAGAACTGCTAGTGCCTGCAAGGAAGCGAGCTAGGCGCTCTCGGAGCTCAAACTCGACTTCTTTCATTGTGTTATGGAGGAACGTAGGGATAAGGTACCTGTTTACCCTTGCTATTTCAATCCAGAGATAGATACTTCACTCTTGTTAGAAGACCTATATGGCATTGAGCACGCAGACTGGCTCTCTTGGATGTGTTCAAACTGTCAAAACAGAAAGGGAATAAAAGAAGGGAAGAATGATGGAAAAGAACGTGTGCACAAACCTGTTGTGCATAAGTTGGCAATGTCATGGAAATCCTTTTAGAAAAATGAGGGGATTTGACTGCGACCAAAAACGTGAAAAGTTAAGACTGAGCGGCGTACAATGGCTCAGGTTTCTTTATAACTTCTCACCGTTCAAGCTAGTACTCTTCGTAGATGGAGAGGAAGATCGCCTCTCATCCCCGGGTTTGGTGTCTTGGGAGCGGAAAACAAAAGCTTTCGTGGTATTCATCACTCTTCTTCAATACCTGTTACAGGATTACATCGATCTCAGAGGAAACAGAGGGATTCTGGAAGGCTCTAGCACTTGGAAGGAGGCGGGAGAAAAGGTTCAATCACCTATGTTGCACTTTGCTAAGATTGCGGAAAAAATGAAGGGTCAGTCATTCTCCTGAAAGGGCAAGGTTGGGCACAGCCAATGGTTGTTCGTACTTGTGCATCACAGAAATGACAAATGAGCTTCCACTCTAATGATTCGTAGTGGGTAGAAGCGTGCCAAAGAAAGAAGCAGCTGGTACACATTAGTTGGCGAGCCAATGAGATACGACTCGACATCACGATTATACAAAATTAATCTGGATCCCAATGTATTATAAGTGAACTTTGTGACTGTTTCGCGGACCGTTATCCTACGAAAACGGGATCCAGAGTGGGAAATCCTTGCGGCAACCCTCTGATACGCAATTACTACATGCATGCCATAGCTCCATCATTTCTCTGGCCCAACGCAGCTGTGCGGAACAACTAGAAGAACTAGCCATCGCCAAACACATCCCCAAACACATCGCCACTCAGGAAACCTTCTAAAGATCCTATCAATCCTACCCAAACAACAACAGACTCTTCGCGATCCCAGGACACAAAATTCGTGGTGCGAAGAAGCGTGTGAAGGAGAGAAAGAATAAGTCCAATCCGAAAGGGGGGAGGGGAAGGGGGGGGGGGTATACTCCGAGCCAACCTCTTTTCACACGTAGCGTGGTACCTTAGGTCTTGGTGTTGGGGTGTTGAGGTCGCTCCTTCCTCGGTGTCCACACTCAACCCTTCCAAGGTTCTTAAGGTGGAAATCGTGGTCGCTCTTCCTCCCAACCCTCCTCTTGACACTGGACACTGGACACTGGACACTGTGACACCTCGAAACCTCCATGGCAATTCCACCCGACCTGGACCCTTCTTGCCACCTTACCCTCTCGCTCCTTCCCCCAACAGTCCGACTTGAATCTGGCCTCGACCTCGACCTCGAACCTCGCCCCCCTCCTCGATGAAAGCCCGCTCCTTCCCTCCATGGATGGCATGGCTTCAAGTGGTTTTGACCTCGGCCCTCGACCTCGAGCCAAGCGATCCGTCGGGACCTGATATTGAGGCAAGGAAATGTCTGGAGTTCAAGATGGTAAAGTTCGAGTTCATTGCGATAGAAACACCACGCAATGAACTTCCCACGCAGAGCACCTGGGCATCATGATTTAGAAACGTGCTTTGGGGCATAGTTGAAAACATGCGAAAACAACACCTAGTAGAAGCCCATTTATAATTCCATGAAAAGATGTCCAGCCTCGCCAAAAAGCGATGGTTGGTTCCAATTCTATAAAATATCCAGAAGCCTCAGCGGGGTTGCCAGGGATAGGTGAGTCTTGACTGATAACAAGTTCCTTGGTGCCAGTAAGAACGCGAGATATCGACACAGCCTCGTAGAGTCGCAATGGACAGTAATAACAGCTGCAAATACTTGTCGTTGTCCTACAAAATCCAGGTTAATATTCTAAATCGTTCCAAGTGTTTAGAATAAGCATTCAAACTACCCCAAGAATGTGGAACGAGTGCTACAAGGACGAACCTGAAGTGTACACTCACTACAGCGTTTTCTGCCAGCAACACGGCTGAAACCCCACTGTGCCTCTCAGTACCATGAACTCAGTCACAGAGAGATAATCACTACCCAAGTTCGCATACCAACACGCCTGAGAAACGTGTCTTTATTGGTCTACCAACTAAAAAGAGTAAACAAAACGCCATCCTCCAATTCGCATCTCATTGTACACCTAAGCCCCTAAAGAAGAAGTAAGCAGGAGAGAGGGAAAATATGTAAAATCCACCATGACAAAGAGAACTATCTAAGTCTCACAAACAGAACTCAAAGAGAGGAGAGAACAATCTTCCTTTTCTCAATAACAAAAAAAGAAAACGCCCAATGCTATGTTCCTTTCCCTTCCCTTCCAATCAATTCATATCCATCTTCCAAATATTTTGCCATTCATACCATCGTAATCCATCTGCCACCTCGTATCTCGATTATAAAATATATCCATCCCCCATCCCTCGAGAAAATAATTCAAGTATCAAGTCTCTGAACCCCCGGCACGACCTTGGTAGACACATTCGGACTAACCACTCTTCTATCCCCAAAGTTATGTAATCTCTCCCCAATAAGATACACCTCATCCCGTATCATCATCCTCCACTGCTTGAGCATCCCAAAGACCCGGTATAGCGCGATGTTCACAATCAGCATGGCCAAGCAGAAGGGATACGCATATCGATAAACAAAGAGGTGATTCTCAGGACGCTCCTTGAACACAGTTTTTGTAGCAAGATTTGCCACCACCCAAGGCCATCCCAGGGCGCACGAAAGTAGGAGGACACTTGGCAGGATGAAGCTGCGAGTAGCAAGTCTTGCGTCTGGATCCAGATATCCGTTGCGAATGACGGCACGGAGGGATTGTGCCGCTCGCGAGTCTTCGTACCAGAGGATGACACGGGTGGTGAGCTTGACATATAGAAGACCGAGGGTCCAGCTCTGAACGAAATGTACCACATGTCTCTCGTCCGCCGACAAAAATGTATGCATAGGAAGGATGAAGTAAAACTCGACGAGGCAAGCGCAAAGTGTTGGAAGGACAAACAGAAATGCGCTGTAAGTCCACGTAATACGGGCGAATCGGGAAATTGTTGTCGTCACACGACGTAAAACGTTGTATGGAGTTTCCGCATCAATAGCCAAAGCATTGCGTAACCAGGAGAAAAACCGACGAACATTCAAAGCAGCATACAAGGCAGAGCCCAGGATGTAAATGCCAATAGAGAAGGCGTATACGTCGTTTTTGCGGACGTGTGATGGAATCATTTTGGCAAAAACATAGCGTCCAAACACGAGAGGTACGATTGTAATACCGACTCCCGTAAAGGCAGCAAAAAGCCAGATGAAGAGTATAAACAAGCATATACGGAGTTGAAAGAAAGGTGGGATATAGACTTGTTTGTAAAGGTCATTGGTTCGGCCGTGTACACCATCGGGGCGATCCCATTTACCGTCCAGTCTTTCATTCATCTCATCTACAGGCATGAAGATTCGACCTCCCTTGGGGATTCTCACTTGGTCAGATGCTGGCGCTCGGACGTATTGCCCATCGCGACAGAAATATGCTTTCATCTCCGAGTTGTTTTCAAATGGCTCATCCTTATTGTCCGTCTCAACAGGGATTGTGGGGTCACCTTTGAACCCTCTGAATAGATCTGCCCAAGTTCTGCGAACATGGTAACCTTCTTCGTCTGGCTTCCGTTCGTCAAACATGAACCATGTGAGTCGCAGCATTCGTGCACATTGGCGGAACCACCAGGTGTACATGGCATGGAGTCCATCAGACGGCTTGAAGACCTTGACGGCTAGGGGCATCAAGAAATTGTAGAATAGTAAGTCGATCGGGAACTCCAGTACCGGTTCATTGGATGACCAATGGATGGGCAATACGCTCTTGAATGCGAGTGCTAAACCCCAGACAACACCACCCAAACAAACGACAACCAAGGCGCCGTAAACCAATGCACTGAAAAGGATCTTTCGCAATTGGGTTGCAACATTTCGTTCCAATACATCTCGGACCGGATGGAATGTTGGATCATCAGGATCGCGGATGAAATCTAGCATCGTTAGCAAGCGTTCCAGGGTGAAAAAATAGCAAAACTTACACAAAACCCCTTTTCGCATTATCTTCCTGCACATGGAGACGAAGAGGGCAAAGTGAAACATGTAACAAGTACCCACAAACCAATGTACAAACATAGAAGTAAAGGGGGACTCTATAGTAAAGTTGATTCGAGACATGATCGTTGCGTTGTCGAACAGTGGGAGAAGAGCAAGATCGAGAAGGAGTCCACAATACAGTGGGAATACCAACATCTCAATGCTGATGATGAGAATTACTTTCATAACACCCCCAGCTTGATTGAGTAGATCAAGAAGCGTGGCTTCCCAGTCTCGGCCCACTTGGCTGGTAGAGAATGGCGAGCCCTTTCTGACGTAGAGGGCACCCAAGACACACAGAGCCGTGTATCCCGAAAAAATTGCCCAGAACCTAGCCCACCCATCCCAAACACTGAGCTCTAGGTCAAGCGGCGTTGCTCGCTCTGCCACCCCAAGACTAATCACCCATGTATCTGGCTTAAGGAGAAGCGCGGGTAACGAAGCGAGGACCTCCCCAGTGTACGTGAGCGAAGTGAGAAGAAATGCGGAAATACCCCCAAATGTTAGACTCCAATCCCCAGTGAACAGATACATGATCGTGGAACCAATTCCAGTAACCGTATTGATGATTAGAGCTTGTATATTGTTGAGTGACTCGTGTGATGCCGCCGAGAATGCAAACATCTCAGAGTCTGTAACGTGAACTATCGTATTGACCGTGCCATTGAGAATCCGAAATAGAGCATCATATGAGACTTTTGCTGCGGCTGGCCCAAGTCGAGATTCTTGTACAACCTTGACCGCTGTCGAACTTGCAAATGTATAGGACCACATTCTTACAGGTATCCACGCCACCGCGATCAAACAGTATGACACAAATCCAATAACGGACAGCGTAAGATCCTGCAAGAAAGCTGCACAACCAAATATGAGCCTTAGGGGTAATTTGAAGGCAGGGCCGGGATTTGCCACAAGCAATATTGATGTTCTTCCAATATTGTATGGAATCCAGACACCGGTAGCCACGGCTAAAGCCAAGAGGAAAGCACTGAATAATGCATTTTGCACCAGACTGAATATCGGGCCACGCATGCCAACAAGTTCCATTATGCCTTCGAAATCTTCGGCATCGTCAATGGCATCCTGGTCGTTGGGATCAATTCCAGCGGCAATCGCGGCTTCGACAACCTCTCTGTCTTGATCTGCTCCAGCTTGGTTGAAGAGCTCGTGATGAACGACAGGAACAAATGGCGCCTCGGCTGCTAGATCTTGAACAATTCGCTCGTCGTTGCCCCCTTGCTCTTCTTGTCTGTCATCGCCAGCGCCTCCCCAGAGGTAATCGGCAACATTGCCCAATAAGCCTCGAGGTTCTATGGGCCGGGCTACGACAGGCTCTTGAGGTTGGGGTTGAGGATTGTCTGCTCGGATAACGGGTGGCTCGGGAACAGGGTCGTTTGGGCGCAAAGGAGCATTTTCATTTTCTTGATCACTATCAGAGCTAGGATCATATTCATTGAAAGCTCTCTCTTCTGCATATTCGAGTTCTAGAAATTCACGAGAGGGATCAATAGATTCTGCTTCCTTCGTGAGGTTTGTTGTTGGGTGAGACGATTGTGGTGTATCAGACGGAGGACCAGTAGTTGACACGAGATCAGCCGGCAACTCATCTTTGGGCATATCTGGGATATCCAGATTTGCAAAAGTCCAGCTATTGTTTGCTAGTGGAGATTTATTTTCGTTCCTTTGTGGACCATCAGACACAGCTCTTGGGCGAGGTGATCTTGACACAAAAGGGTCTGGATCAAGGCCTCTGGAATATGGCTCTGGTTTATCTGAGGGTGGGGAATTGGGCATGGATAAATCATTTATGTTGGATGTGGATTCAGGGGTTTCCGTTGCCTTCTCCTTTCCCTTTTCCGAGGAGTAATCAAGGTCGTCCCTTGAGCCCAATGTTTTGGGTATTTGTGAGTTTACCGTCGATTGTTCCGGTTCGAGTGTATCCGTTGTCCTCGGTATATCTACCCAGCTTTCATTACTTGAACTGCTTGTATCACTTTCGGCAGGCATAGAGGCTCTTGAGGGCGAGTATCTTCTAGGACCAGGTGTGGCAAATTCCGGGAGGTTTACATCTTTATCGGCAAGATCTGGCGTTGGGGCACGCAATATAGAAGATGCCTCCAGGTTTGGATTTGCCTCATGGGCAACTCCCTCCTGCAAAACCTTCATGGCATTGACCCAATAGCGCATCTCAAGGGACTTGCCTTCGGCCTCAATTATGCGTAGGACTTCTCTGGGATCACTGTCTGCACGCCGCCATATAGCCAAAAATTCCTCCGTCATTCTAGGCTCTTCTGTGAGTCGTCGCTGTATTTCTACAGCAGGGGAAAATGCCTCGCGTGGTGGGGAGGGACGAGGTGCAGAAGCTCCATTTTCCGACGGCGAAGGGCCGTTTTCCGCTGGTTCGTCAATGGGGAGTGGTCGCGGTGGGATTTCCTCAGCATCCCCAAAATGTACATTTCTTCGCCTTGGTCGAGCAATAACTCGATCTCGCTGCTGGGCGGGATTTGGGAGATCCTCTTCTCTTGCAGCTCGGCGATCTCCGGGATTTCGACGAGCATCAGCTTGCCCTTGCTGTTCTCTTGCTCTCTCAGCGCCAGCAAACTCAGCATTGAAGCCAGCCCCCATGTTTATTCCTGGCTGTTGCTGTACAACCCATTCTCGGATCAGAAAAACGAGAATGAAGCATACCACAACTAAGAAGGTGATGATATAGCCTTCGAAAATGCTAATCACGATCTGATTGACATAACCGTTGCGAGTAAGGTTCCGGAAAAACGATACCTCACTCAGTAACGACGGGCTAGGAGCGGTACCAGGAATACCTGCAAGAAATTCGGTGAGATTGGTGGTATGGTTGCTAGGGTCGTCTGCCACAAAGACTCTCAATGGCCCCATACCAAGGTAAATACCTTTTGGTGGATTAGGATCTGTAAAGTTCAACGTTTGTGTAATGGGCGAAAGAATCTCGACGATTCTCCCCATGATACCGCCAATACTTGCCGAGGAGGTCTGAGCTGCATGGAACGGGGTGACTGGCGAGGTTCCATTTTCCGTAAGGCTGGCCGCCAGTTGCATTTCCCGAGCGAGTTCAAGAGCTCCTGCATTTGTTGCATTCCGGATGGCATCGATATTGGAATAATTTGGAGGCCATCCTCCATCACTAAACCAGAATAGCAACCGCCAAATCTGCCTTAAGGCGTATGGCAAAAATACCAACCAGACCAGTACCACCAACATAAAGCGCAACCACGTTGCTAGGTTTTTGAAGATGTGCATCGCCACATGCTTCATCAGGAGGGGGAAGGGCAGCGACTGTGGCATGTTGGGCGAGTATAATTTTGTGAATCGAAAGGGCGTCTTGCAAAGTTCGCAGTGCTTCTTCTGTGAATGGGATAACCACTCCATCAAGCAGTCCTGGTGGACGTACTTGATACTCCCACTACACTTGCACGGGTGGAACAGAGACTCGGAGTCGCTGCCCTCCCCTCGGCAGATTCTGCATGTATCAGCGTCCCCATTTCCATCATCCCCCATATCGGCATTCGTGGCGAACTTGGGGTCGTTCATGATATCCGGAGGTTGCCCCTGCCCCTCGGCGGGAGGTGCTGGCTCCGAGGCTGGTTCTGCCATGTTCGCGGTATAGCCCTAGGGCGTTGATGGCGGGCGAAAATCAAATAGAATTCGTCAGGTAGATAGAGAATTTTGGGGCGATGGCGAGGGTTGGGACTCGAAGGCGATGCCTTGGGCTCAACGCAGTTGTAAAACCATCTGGTACGGCCTAGAATGAACCTTTGACCGAATCCCCCACACACCCAGCGCTGCGATTTAGACAAAGAGCGATCGTTGAGAATGTCTGATTTGTTGGGCCTGCGTGTTGAAGATTGCGTAGGATGGATGTGGTGTGGGATGGGAGGAGGTGTAGTTGTCGGGTTTGTGGTGATTGTTCAAGATGAATGTAGAGTATCACCTTCGGCGTTGATATCGGTCGGCCTAGGCTAGGGTACCGGAATAAAGGTTACACCGGAAGCGCTGGCTTATCCTTGCAATCCCAGCCGATAGTCTAGGCTACGCTCTAGGCTACGATGTAATCTGTGGCGTTAGAAATAGCTTAGGTTGGGTGGATAGGATTACTAATTAATACGTCTCCAACTGTTTGTTGTTTTAATACTCTTTGTTTTAATACTCCGCTTCTGAAGTAAGAAGAGCCTTCAACCTCGGCAAACGATAGCATGCGATGAATTTGAAACAACACCATCTTCAGGCGAAGGATGAATTCAAACTATCCTAGGCTATTCGTACAACTCGGGACCTTGTATTCAACTCTTGGAACAATCTCTCGCAGAAAGTTAGAACTACTTTACCTTAGCTAGTAATCTAATCTACTGCCGCTTTAATGTATCTAAGAGCTGGCGAAATTCCGGTATCAACAGCGGTATCAGATGCGAATCCCAGGAGGTGCTTCGTCGGTACAAGTAGAAGGAAAGAATTCTTTCCTACATCATCTACACTCGTCTACATATATTCCTCAAATAACCTGGTCTATTTCTATCGCGTCCTGTCCACGTTCCAAGGTATTTTCTGTCTACTATATTTCCTGATCTTGCTCCCAGTCCTCCCAGCCCTCTCCCGTTCTGATGTCATGGGCTTGGCAGCTGCTTGCTACCTGCTGCGCTGCGATGCGCCAGTGAAATGTATTATTGCCTGTAGACAATCGGCAACAAGCTAACCATAATCTCACCACCTCCCAGATAGAAAGTTAAGAATTCATTCAGCATTAGCTTCCTGTTCCACCTCGTTTTGTTCCTCGCATCACCCTTGTGTACTCGTCCGACAGCTACCCTACCCTACCCTACCCTACCCAACAGTGTTACACTCAGATCGCCCCTTCTCGCGATTCTCCTGGGCTGTTGGTCCGTGTTGACTTGTTTGAGCTCTCCCCAAGCTCCAACCCGGCCTTCCAATTCCTCGCCTGAACAACAAATCTTTTCCATCAGCAAGCTCTTTGAAGCTGCATGTGTTGAACATGGCGCAGAGTAATGGAAAGCTGGCTAAATCCAGTGGAAAGGAGTTGAATGGGAAGGCAATCAACGGACATGCGAAATCCCCCCCAACAAAGACCAAGACGAAGACACCGAAAAAGACGGGCTACAGTCTCTTCAGCATAATTTCCAGGCACGTCTACCGCCACTGTCTTTCACAATTAGGTGCTAACAATCTCTGCTAGGCTCTTGACTTGGTACTCAATCATCACCGTCCTCTTCCGATGTCCGTCAGCGCCAGACCTTCTCACAGACACCTCTCCGATAATTTGCAAGCCATATTTCCAGTTCAAATCGGCAGTTTCACCATACCTCGAGCCCTACTACGATGCATATGCGGCACCTTATGTTGAGAAAGTGAGACCGTATTACGAAATCGCAGACCGGAAAGTAATTGCACCCGTTGTCTTCTTGGGCAAGAGATACGGTGCTCCTCGCATTGCACAAGCACAATCATATGGTCAAGCTCAATGGGAGAAGAATGTGCAACCGCTGGTTCAAAAATATCAGGTCGTTGCAAAGGAACAATATGATGAAACTTTGGGGCCACATGTCAAGCAGGCCATTGATGCGACATCTCCATACTACGAGATTGTGAAGACAAATGCCCTTCAAACATACTACGGCCATATCTTGCCAACGTATACCACGATCAGGCCATACGCAATCGATGGATATCTTGTTACAAGCGATTTCACGCTCAACACGGCCGCCCCCTACACCAAATGGGCATGGACTACGGGTTCGGTGTTCATAGAGCGTACGATATGGCCTCAAGTGCGAATATTGTATGGTGAGAATGTTGAACCGCAACTAATCAGGATTGGCCAACGCCTGGGGAGATACCGAGACGGGAAAAAGCTCAAGGCAGTGGTAGAAGAGGTTGATAAGTAAGACATCATTTCCATACTTCTATTCGCAACGACTAATTTCTTGTAGTTCATCCTTCACCTCCTCCACCTCTTCAGTATCCTCCACTTCCGAACTATCTTCCACCACGATTCTATCCACCGAAGCTGCGGAGAGAACAGAACCCCCATCTTCCGAACCCGTCATCGAACAAGCAGAGGAAACCATAGAATCGGAAGATTCCGAAGCGAAGAAGCTGGAAACAAGGGAGAAAGCACAAGAAATTGTGGCCAACGATCTCAAGACTTGGCAGGAAAAGTTTGCAAAAGCTGCCGATGAAGGCTCTGAAGAACTGGAGCAGCGAATTGCCGAGATCGCAGAAACATTGATCAAGCAGGCGAACGGCGTTGGAAATGCGCTTATTGTGCAATTGGAGGAGACTGTCACATCGGGCCTCAAGTCTCTCAAACGCAACATCATCTCAATCGTGGAGAGCAAGAAGGACGTTGAAGAATCCGAAGAGGAACTCACCCAGGCCGTTCGCAAAGTTGGCCTCGCCATCAAAGACAAGGGACAAGCCGTTCGAACCTGGAGACAAAACTTCGATCAAGAGACGAACTCGCTCATGGGACAAGCTGCGTCAGATACCTTTGAAATCCTAGATATCATCAGAGATATGGGATTACAAGAGATAGGAATGAGGTGGGCTTGGACCGAAGGAATTACCCACAAGGATTGGACCAAGTACCACAAATTGAAGGGTAAATTTGATGAGTGGCGTTTGGATGTCGAACGAGTAATCATTGACCATCCCGGTCTTGGAAATACCCGTGAAGCCTCCGAAGATATTGAGAGTAAGGCAATGGGCATTGCCGAAGAAGCTGCGAAGGAGTTGGCACGTCTCAAGGAGACAGGGCGGTGGAAGATATCCGTTGAGGACACCAGCGATGATTTCAGTACCAAGCACATGCCAGCATCTGCCGCGTCACTAGGAAAGAAGATCAAGGAGAAGATTGTGGAGAGCGAAACTGCCAAGGACACTCTCCAAGAAACTGTGGTTGAAGGCGTTTCTGCAGCTTCATCTATTGCTGCATCACAAGCTGGTAACGCTCAGAGTGTCGCCTCTGGTATTTCTGAGGGCGTTATCGGTACGAAGCAGGGCACCGTTGAAAGCTTGAGCTCTGTTGGAAGCTCCAGTGCGAGTAGCCTGGCCAGTGAAGCATCCAGCGCAATAATTGGAGGCCAACAAGGAAGCGTCCAAAGCATGGCATCAATGGCCAAGGCCTCCGTTGATAGTATTGTCGACCAAGCCTCTAGTTCAGTCATCGGGACATCCCAAGGAACCATCGAAAGTATTGCTTCTATTGCAACAGAAAGCGCCAAGTCCGCCGCCTTCGGAGTCTCATCATCGATTTCTTCTGCCAGCAGCCTGGTTTCAAGCGTTGCCTCTGAAGCATCGAGCTCTCTCAGTTCCGCCACTTCCTCTATTGCCAGCTCCTTGTCAAAGAGTATCGATACCGCGTCCAGCTCCGTTGAGTCGGCTGCATCCACCGCTTCTAGCAGTGCATCAAAGAAGGTATGGGGAGGAGCAATGGCCCAAAAGGTTGAAGCTCGCCAAATTATTTTTGACGATGTCATTGAGGACTCTGACGATGACACTTTCAGTGAGAGATTACAAAGTATGGCAAGTGAAGCAGGCGACAAGTACGCCGATATCACCAATGCTGTCAGCGAGGCTCTATTGAGGCCTTCCACTACTCAAGGATACCAAGTCACGGAATTGGCATCTCAAAAGTACTCGAGCGCTCTTGCAGCCGCGAGTAGCGCGCTTTATGGAACCGAAAAAGGGACAGGAGAGAGTGTTGCCAGTGCAGCTTCGAGTCGATACTCTGATGCTGTTTCTGCGTATGTTTCCCCTCTACCTAGACCCAGACCACAAGCTAACTTTCAACTTCAGTGCTAGCGTAGCTATATATGGAACACCCGCTCCTATAACTGCATCTATCGCTTCACAGGCAAGCGGGGCATACAACAACGCCCAGGCAGTTTTGGAATCGGCAAAATCTTTGGCGCAATCCAGGCTTTCTGAAGGCCTTGGTCTTGCCTCGAGTCGCTTCTCGGATGCGAAGAGTTACGTAGCTGCCATCAACACTGGCACGCCACAGAAACAAAAAATGTCTCTCCAAATGCAAGAGCAGTACTACGCTGGAATTGGAATGGCCCATGCAAGATATTCGGAATATTTGGCTGCAGTTTCTTCCGCCATCATGCCAAAGTCTACTCCTTTCCATGAGAGCGTTTACAGCAAGGCCAGCGCTGGTATTGTTGGAACGGAAACCCATGGTTACGAAAAGGCATTGAGCACTGCTGACGCCTACTATTCAAGCGCTATCTCCGAGGCATCGGTTCAACTCAACAAGGCTATCCCAACACCTAGCTTGGCTGGCCAGGCTTCCTCTCGATATTCCGCTGTTGTTGCCGAAGCATCGAGCTCATACTCCAGCGTTTCATCTGTTATTGCAAGCAAGATTCAAGCTCAAGCTTCGCAAGCATCAGGAGCAGTGTATGGTAGCGAAACCCCTCTAACCGAAGCGATTGCTTCCAAGGCCAGTGAAAACTGGGAAGCTCTTATCACTAAAGCTAGCGAGCAAATCTACGGCGCAACAACTCCTTATTTTGTTACTCGTCAATTGTTGTCAGAAGCAAAGGAATATGGAGCAGTTGCCACAGGGGCTGCCAGCTCTCAATACTTTGTCGTTCAATCGATCGTCAGCGAGCTCATAATTGGCAAAGACCCTACATTCACCGAGAGTGTTTACAATAAATTGAGCTCTGCTTACTACACAAATGCTGACGCTGTCGTGTCTTCGGCATCATCCATCGCGAATGAAGCATATGCCTCAGTTAGCTCCGCCATGTCGGTCATGTTCACTCCACCGGCTACTCTCGAGGTGATCCTCGACTCGGCCTCATCGCGAGTTAATGATGTTGTCGAAGCAGCTAGCATTCAATTCTATGGTACCAAGAAGGGCTCATACGAACAAGCTAGCGAATCGGCCGCCTCTGTTTACAGTTCCGTTCAAAGCGTTGCCTCCGAGAAGATTTACGGTTCAAGTACAGGCTACGCCGAGGCTGCCTCAAGCTCTATCTCGCTAGCTGCTGCTTCTGCTCAACAGGCGATTTCGGAAGCTATTTATGGAACTCCTACCGGAAACGTCGAATCAGCTACAAACGTCGCAGGCGAGAAATACTCATCAGCCACATCTATCGCTGCTGAAGCATATGCTACCGCCCAAGCAAAAATAAAGAGCGCCATCTATGGAGAGGAACAAGGCGCCGTTGAGAGTGCACAATCCCGATTATCTGCTGCCGTCGAGTCTGCTCGTGTCAGACTCGCAGAGTTCGCTGCAAATGCTGGCGAGGGTGCGAGTGAGTTTGTTAAGCAGGCTAGTGAGGGCGTGGAAGAGTTTGCTAGTAGTGTGAGCAGTGCTGTTGGAGCGGGGAAGACGGCGGTTAAGGATGAACTGTGATGATATCGACAGTTTGAGATGAGATGAATGCTGAACTTAATGAAGAGATGAACGCAAGAGTATGATAGGATTTGGGGAAAAGGATGGAGATCGATCTAGATCCCGGGAAGTTGTATGAAAGAGGGATGATACGAGATTGAGATGAAAATGATTACTTTTTACTTGTTCTTCTTTCATTTGCTTGGGTGTACACTCTCGATGGTGGATGGGTGGTGGGAGCGTTGGTGGTCTCGGTTTTGCGATCTGGGAGGAGTCCGTCCTTTTGATACACAGCCTATATTTCCCCCCCCCTTTAGGGGTTCTCTTTGATTTGTTTGGCTTTTAAGCGGGCTCATTTTGGGAGCCTTACCTACCTTTGGGAGGAATCATTTCTTTTTCAAGTGTTTTTTGTATGTAAGCTTGTGGAAAATGATACACTATTTAGAAAATGAGGGATGGTCCTCTGTTTGTCAAGCAGTGATGTTCTCATTTTCAGTGTGAAATCTTTTGATGTAGCGAGGTTTTAGGTACTCCGAGAGGGCAGGTAAGGAAAACACACCGTTGCAAGACGCCTCGGCGTTCACCTCGATACAACTATAACTATTCATTGAAAGATTGTGCTACTTCATAGACTTCTTCACGGCTGCTGTAGGAACCAATTGAGATTTCTGTTATATTTTTTGCGACATTATTTCGCCTTTTAATACACTATAATTTACAGTGCAAATGGTGAGCTTTTGGGCATGTTTTTCCTTTGGGGGGGAAAACTACATTTTCTTTATTTCCTAAATTGAAAAATAGAGGCTGATTGCAAATAGATTTATAAGGGATTTTTCGACAAGTTGTATGAATTTTGGTTTCGTGCTTTTATTTCGTAGTAGTGCGAAGTAAGTTAAGAAGCTTCTCAAGACTAGCCCTCTCCCAAAGTGTAAGTGTTGAGTTCGCAGAGAGGCTACAGCGATGTACACGTCTTACTTTAAAAACGTGATTTCCTAGGAACACTAAAATAAGTACTTAACACCACTAGCTACTAGAACTCATATTAGCCTCTATATATATTATCTAATAACTATACACTTAAATACTAAGATAAGTAGCTTAAAATCATTATATTATATTCTAGTTTATATCTCTAATTATTCTAGTCTTTATAATATCTACTTATTTTAAAATCGCGGCTATTAAAGAAATCTATACTAAACTATATAAAAGATAGAGTATTAGAATACTATAATTCTATAAATAATTAGTATATATATACTCTTACTTTCTATAAATAATATACTACTATTAAAAGCTTATTAAATATAATATACTCTCTAAAATACTCTCTAGTAGTTAATAAGATATTATATTCTAGGAGATACTAGTAGTAGTAAAGCTTTTTTTAGAGAAGCGCTCTTAGTATTATTAGAATAAGATTATAGAGTTTTTATATAAAGTATAGAATATCTATATCTACTAATCTACTATTATAAGAGCTCTTTAAAAAATTTAATATATAAGAAAGATTCTTAAAGTAGAAGTCTCTTAAATAAACTAAGAGCTTAGAGATAAGTAGTAATATATAATATTAGAATTTAAAGCTAAGTAATTAGTATTTATTAATAAGTCTAGAGGTAATAATTATATAAAAGATAAATATTATAGATAAAGTAAAAGTAGTACTTAAGTAAAGATATAATAATAGCTTTAAAAATAGTAATAGAATATCTAGACTAGTAGTATAGACTATTAAAGAATAGATAGTAGTAAATACTTTTTCTAGTATATATAATAGTTATACTTTTAAAAAGTAAGTTCTCTCTCTTTTATACTTATTTTTCTAATAAAAGCTAGCTTTATTATTAAAAAGCTTTTAATTTTTTATAATCTTTTTCTAAACTTATAATTAGTAATTATTAGAGATAATACTTCTATCTACTACTTAAATAAGAAGACTATTAAAAAGATATACTAGTATAAAAGAGTATAGATTAGGTTTCTATCTCTTTATTTACTAGACTTTAATTCTATTAAAAAGAGCTTTAGTAATTTAAAAGCTTTTATATATTAGAATTATAAAAGGAAAAGAAAGAAGTTTACTTTATACTAGCTCTTTCTTAAATAAGTTATTAAAGAAGTAAGTATAGAGATAGATACTACTAGAAGAGCTAAAGCTTACTTTAAAAGTACTAGTATATCTATAAAGAATAATATATCTAAGTGTTTTTAGTAGAGTTTTAAAGTCTTTTTAATAGAGAGATAAATAGAAAGTAAAGTACTTAGAATATAGTTTAATAAATATATCTTCTTTTTATAGAATATATCTAAATAATTATTTTAGAGAAGACTAGAATTAGTAGAAGAATATATATAATATATTTCTATAACTAATCTAAATAATCTATAATCTTTTTTTTAATCTTTTAATTTATTCTAAGTATTAATTATGAAATTATTCTAGTATCGCTTACTACTATACTCTAAAGCACTTTATAAAGGTTCTTAAAACGCTTTTAAAAATAACCTTTTAAAAGCTTCTAAAGTATTTATTATCTTTTCTACTATTAAATTACTTAGGTTTATTTAAAAAGAGTCTATTATTATCTACTTTCTTATCTTTCTCTTTCTCTTATATTATACTCTTCTTTATCTCTCTTTAGATATTACTAATTTAAGGTTATTATACTAAAGTACTAAGTTCTTACTATACTATTATATAATTCTTATATAAGCTTTTAAAGATAGATATTAATTCTTTAATAAGCTTAGTAATCTCTATACTACTTATATTAACTAAAGAGTTAATAGTATAACTAATTTTTATAATAGCTATAATAGCTTACTATTCTTAATTACTAGTAGTTATAAAACTACTTATTATAATAGTACGAAATATATACTACTACTAAAGAGGTATATAGAAGTACGTTTAAAATAGAATAATATATATAAATACTAGACTCTAATATAGAAGAAAAGGAAAAACTATCTCTCTTCTATACTAAGTATAAATATCTATATATAAGAGATTAGAAACTACTAGAATCTAATAATAATAATAACCGAGCTCTTTCTAATATAGCTAATACTAAAATAATAAGAGCTTTAAAGCTAAATATATAATATCTAAACCTTAATCTCTTTAGCACCTTCTATTATATAAGTATTAAGTTAATTATAAAACTTAGCCTCGAGGTATTAGAGATATTAGTAGTTTTATAAATACTAGTAATTTAGAATAGTATACTATTATATTCTCTCTTTTTAAAAAAGACTTATCTTAAGTCTTTAGTTATTAATCGATATAGTATTAAGTTAACTAGAGTATTATTTATCTATTTATTATAAAGAATATAACTTATCTACTATTATAGTGTCTAGTAGTATTATTATTTAAGAGCTAATCGCGCTTTATTTACTACTATATACTATATAATAATAGATATAAATAGAAGAGAGGCTAATTATTAGCTATTAAGTAGAGAGCGATATACTACTATAGAGTTATTATATTCTTACTATTATTATATATTATAATAGTAATTATTAAGTAATAAATAATAGCTATTATTATAAGTAGTATATTAGTAGATGACTTTTCTCTAATTCTAACTTCTCTTCTTCTTTTCTTTTTATCTAAATAATATATATAGTAAGAATACCTTCTAATTAGGTATATTTTTATATACTAACTTGTTTTTAGAATATATATATATACTATATAATATATATAAAAGTAAGTCTTTCTTCTCTTAATTAGACCTAATTTAAAGCTAATCTAATATAGTAAAATACCTCTCTTATATCCTTCTAGTATACTTCTAGCTACTTACTAGGTCTACTACGTTTAGTACCTTTAGGTAAAAACTTAGAATAGAGATTATATATATACTTTTAAGAAGGCTAAGTTAAAGAAGTATAGATACTATATTAAGTAGAATACTATATATATTCTAATAAGTTTAATCTTAAATATATACTAAATCTATTTTAACTTAGGTAGTTACTATAGTTTATAAGGAAGAAGTTTAGTAAGCTTCTGCTTAAGAAGGAGAAGAAGAATATTAAGAAGACTATTAAGGCCTTAGATAAGATATTAGTTATTACTAGTATAAAGGTACTAAAGAATAGTTTAAAGGTATAGTTTACACTTTTAAAAGAGACTTAAGCGCTTTATACTAAGGTTATTATAAGTATCTCTTACTTATTAAAAAGGTTTTAGTTATTAATATTCAATAGTCTTTATATAGTATTATAGAGAGTAGGACCTCTATCTAAACCTAGGTTTAGGTCTTCTTCGAAGCCTACTTAAAGAATTTATAAGCGTTCTCTTATAAGCCTATTATAAGAGGTTATTAAGATAAGAAGCGTTCTTATAAGAAGGAGGTAGAGAAAGAGCTAATTTAGACTTCTTATACTTAAGAGAGTAAGAAGGAGAATAATAAGTTAGAGAAAGGAGAGATAACGTAGACCTTATTTTAGTAGTAACTTAGTCTTAGTTCTTTATTTTATTAACTTTAAATATTTCTACTAGTTAGTGTTTTATCTTAGGTTTTTATTATAAGTTCCTTATTAAAAGTAACTAGAATTAGAGAGTATTAATAGAGTTTTATAAATTAACTCTTTTATCTAATTCTTATCTAATTCTTATATATTAATCTATTTATAGAGGAGTTAGAGTTGTCTTAGTTCTTCTAGATATTTAATATAAAAGTCTCTTAGATAATATAGTAAACCTTAAAAATTATTTATAGAATACTAAGTAGAATCTAAATTATATCTAATCTATTTTACTTAGTACTATAGCTATTTTTTAAAAAGTCTACTATTAAGTATTTCTTATATCTTCTATTCTTATATATCTTTAATAATGTCTAGTAAGAGCTTTAGAGCCTCTTATTCTAGTAGAGAGGTATTTAGATCTTTTAAAAGTATATTAGAGATAAAAATATTATAAATTAATAATCCTTCTAAGAGTTTAAGCTTATAAGAGTATTCTATATAATCTAGTATTTTAAAAGGTTCTATCTACTATTTAATAAGCTTTTAGCTAAGAATTTATCTTAAGATTCTTAGTAGATAAGTAGACTTTATCTCTAATATTCTAGTTAATAGCTCTTTAGTACTAATTTATTCTATTCTCTATTCTTTTCTAGGCCTTACTTATATTATCTTTAGCTATCTCTTAAGTAGAGTATATATATTAAGCTACTTTTACTATCTTATTATAGTTAAGTTATTTCTAGAGAATAGAAGTCTTTAGTATATTCTAGTTCTATAAAGTTTTTAAGTTAAGTCTAAACTTAAGCTAATAAGAGGTTATACTAATAGATAAGTATAAAAGTATTATTTATACTTTATCTATTAGAGAGATTAATTTGCTCTAGTTATCTTAATAGTAGATAATAAAGAGCTTTAGTCTTTAATTAATATATTAGTTTATTATCTCTATCTATTTATCTATCTATTTATAGTAAGTTATACTAAGTTTAAGCTTAATACTAATTAATTAATAAAATTTAGTTTAAAATAATAATATAAATTAAGGTTCTTAATTAGACGTAATTAATTTAAAGTAGTAACTAAAATAGTAAATCTATTAAATAAAGAGTTTAGCTAGTCTTTTAACATCTATAGTTAAGTAGTAGAGTATTAATACTAAATCTTTTCTAAGTCTATTAATAAATACTAATATAGTATTAAATCTATGTTTATTCTTTAAAAATAATTTAAAATCTATATATAAATATTATATAAAGTAGGTAAGTACTAGTAGAGAGTAAAGAAAGCCTTATTACTTAGTTTATTAAGAATATGAGTATTTATAAGCTTAATAATTTACTATATACCTCTTATAGTCTAAACCTAGTCTAACCTAGTAGTAGTATTATACTAATAACTAGTATATTCTTTTTATACTTAGATAAGTATTAGATACTTAGTTATAGACTTTATAGATTAGTTTTATATAGAGTTTAGTATTCTTTTAAACGAAAAGTTGATTCTTAAAAAGAAGTAAATTATCTAATAAAAGAGAGTATTTATTTAGAAGTTTATAACGTTCTTTTTAAAAGAAGCGTAGGTTATCTTCTTTTAACTTCTAAATCGTATCTAAACTTAACTCTAAAATAACGTCTAACTAAATAGTATTAAGAGATATAGACTATTCTTATAAAAAGATCTAAGTAAGCTTAGTATTAATTTAGAGATCTAATCTATTAAGTCTTAAAAGAATATATAAGTAGCTATCTAACTTAGCTTAATTATAGGTTTTAAGATCTTATTTATATTAAGTTAATATATCTATCTTTTAATTATTCTTCTTAGATATAAATTAGATCTAGAAGTTAAAGTCTAATAAGAACTCTATCTATTATACTTACTTAGCTATAAGTAGCTTAGTTATTATAAAGTATTCTAGTAATCTATAGTTTAAAGATATATTAATATACTTCTAATATAATATAAGTTTAAAGTACTACTTTTTAAAAACTTTTATAATAGTTAATAGTTTCTTATTATAGATTTTCTACGTTAATTTATAGCTAACTAGAATATAAGAGTAAAAACCTATAAAGTATTAAAAGCTATTATATTATTATAAGAATATATCTATTATTACTTTTTTAAATAAGTCTATTTCTACTTTTATATTATAATTAAAGTTAAAGTAATATAGAGCTTAAACTATAAGTAAATAAGTTTTTAATTTTTTAAAAACTTCTTTATACTTAGATATCTACTAAAAGAGCTTTAAAGAGTATATTATTATAGTTATAGATTTAGTAATTTTATTGAAGTTTTTTTTATAAAATCTATAAAACCCTAGATAAGACTTTATACTTATTATAATAGTAGATTAGACCTATTTTTATAAAAGTTCTACTTTTTTAAAGTTAACTTTAAGTTCTTTTATTATTAGAATATACTTTAAATATTTAACTCTAGTAATACTAAACTCGCTTTTCTTAATATCTACTTAAAGTTCTACTTCTTAGAGCTAATTTAAAAACTTTTTAACTTAGTTTTTATATTCTTTAATATTATTTAAATAAATTAAAATATTATCTAAGTAAGTAATATAGAAGTTATTTAGATAGTTAATTAAGACGTTATTTATATAATATTAATAAATAGTAAAGCTATTATAGAGTTTAAAAGAGAGGATCTTATATTTATATATACTATATCTAGTTCTAAATATAGTTATCGCTTCTAAGTTAAGATCTATTTAAATATAATAAAAAGCTTATTATATATCTAACTTAGTAAAGATTTTAGCTATTCTTATTCTTAAAAGAAGCTTATTACTTTAAAAGATTAAATAGAGATCGTTTTAGATTAGAGTATTTAGCTTCTTATAATTAATATAAAACTATAGCTTATTACTATTAAGCTTCTTAGTAAAAATACTAGAGAGATAAAAGAGCTATTACTATTAATAATAAACTCTTTATTTAGATTATTTATAAAGTACTCTTTAGTAGTCTATAGTTCTATAGTTAACTCTTAATATAAAGAGAAGTATAAGATTAGAAGTAGCTTATTTAAAGTAATTTTATAATTATATTTATAGTATAGTAGAAGCTTATAAAAAGCTACTTTTAAGAATATATCTTTAAATAAAGAGTAGTACTTTAAGAGAGAAGTCTATATTAGAGCTCTAATCTTATTATTATTATTAAGAGAAGTTAATCTTTTATTAATAATCTAATCTAGTTTATATATACTTATTATAAAGAACTCTATCTCTAGTTATTTTATATTAAAATATAGAGTATTTATACTTATCTTACAAATAAAAGAGTATAGAGTCTAGTCTATCTAAGCTAGATTAGTAGCTAAAAGAGGCTTTAGACTAGAGTTAGAAGTAGAATCTTTAGAAGAGATTATTATAAATAAGAGTAATAACTTAGCTAAGCGTCTATCTTTTTATTATTTCTTCTAGTAATAGATTATATATTCTCTTTAATTTATATCTAACTAGTAATTTAGAATAAGCATCTAGTTCTAGCTAGAAGTAAGAGAAAGTAAGATCTTTTTACTAAAGTAAGAAGTTAAAGTGTAATTTAATAGCTAAGTAATCTAATTCTTTAAAAGGTTAAGAAGAACTTCAAAATATCTTAACTACTTACTTCTAATTATTAAGTCTTATTATCTAAGAGCTAGAATAATAAAGAGATAGTTATAAATATAATATTTATCTAGGTTTAGATATAGTTATATAAACTATATTACTTTACTCTTAATACTATTATTATAACTATAAATAGATACTAAGTAGTGTAATCTCTAAATATATAAACCTATTACTTAGAATATCTATAATACTAAGAGTAAGTTTAGAAAAAGATAACTATTTATACTTATATCTACTAAAGCTTATGTTTTAATACTATATTTATATATACTAAGAGTAGTATTTATAAGAAATTATTTTCCTCTTATAAGCTAGAAAAGGTTAAGATTTAATAGATTATATTTATATAAGCTTAGGAAAGAACTTTTACCTAGGCTTTCTTATTTTCCTTCTAACTTAGATTAAAGTTAGAGTACTCTTTAAGAGATTAGTTCTTATATTAATCATCTTTTAGAGCTATCTCTTTAATACTAGATAGCTTAAAGTAATTAAGTTTAAAATATCTAAGCTTACTATAATAGTAATATTTTATACTAGTAGAGACTTAGTCTATAAATATAGTCTTTAATCTTTTATTAGTGAAAGAAAGTCTAGAAGTTTATAAATTATTCTAAGAAATAGAATAAAGTCTATATATAAATAGTAAGAGTTTTAGAGCTAAGCTAGATAAGAATTAGAAAGTATTTATCTTCTTATATAAAGAGCTTATTACTACTAGTTTATCTATAGTAGTAATACTAGTTATATATAACCTAGTATTTTAGTACTATTTCTTATTTATAGCTAAAAGATCTATTACTATCTCTTTAAAGTTATTTTTCTAATCTCTCTTTCTTA
Organism: Hymenoscyphus infarciens; assembly: GCA_001414345.1. Taxonomy (NCBI): domain Eukaryota; kingdom Fungi; phylum Ascomycota; class Leotiomycetes; order Helotiales; family Helotiaceae; genus Hymenoscyphus; species Hymenoscyphus infarciens. The sequence goes on along the minus strand of LLCB01000272.1, from coordinate 9,955 downwards.
TAATAGTAAGGCTTCTAAGATAAAGTATAATCTTCTCTTATATATAGTAGAATCTTTTTAAGTCTAATATCTTTTTAAGTATAGTTATACTTAAGAAGCGACTTTTAAATTCTAAAATAGTTTCTTTTATATAACCTTTTCCTTTTATCTAAAGAGCTTAAAAAGCGTTTTAAGTACTCTCTTTTTTATAATTAGTTAAAAAGTAAGTATTAAAAAGTTTAATTATTTCTTTATAAGTATTAAATACTATCTTACTTATATTAGACTTATATTAGAACTCTAAGGAGTTCTAAGCGAGTTTTATAGTTATCTTCTAAATAAAGGCTTTATAAGTTATAAGTATATAGTAATAATTAGCGTTTACTAGAAGTCTATCTCTTATAAATATCCTCTATTACTTATATATAAGTAATATACTATTATCTAAAGGTTTAATTTTCTTTATAATCTTACTTTTAGCTAGTTAGAGTCTTTTTAGTAGGCTTTTAGATTACTAATAAGTTAATTATAATTAAGAAGAAAGGTTATTAGAGGTAATATTTAGTAATTAAAAAGGATCTAAAGTAAAGTATAATAAGAAAGAAGAGTTATAAGATAATTAATAGAGAGGAGTTAGAGTATATTTATTATCTAATAAGTGTCTATAAACGTCTTCTATTATTACTTCTAACTTAGTAATCCTATTCTAACTTCTCTATATTTTAGCTCTTATTTCTTAGTTTTTAACTTTTAAAGCTTAAACTATATCTTATATCTTATCTATATTAGAGAAGTCTCTTTTATCTTTCTAGGATTAGAGAGCTAAGCTCTTTCTCTTATTATTATAAAATCTTTTATTCTTAGAAGTATAAGTATAAGTTATAGACCTTTTAATAGATACTTAACTATCTTCTCTAATAAGAGGCTCTATACTAGGAAGTAAAGCTTAGAAGAAACCTAGAGTTACTTCTAGTTTAGATATATTAATCTCTATAAAAGAGAGTTAAAAGAGGTGATTTAAGAGTCTTCTAATAACTTATATAATATTAACTATCTAAATTATATATAGTATTCTCTATATAAAGAGAGTTATTAGAAACCTTAGAAACACTTAGTATATTCTATTCCTTTTAATATATTTAGAAGATAATTTTACTAGCTATCTAATAGATACTAAACTCTAATATTACTAGCTATTTAAAAGATCTCTAGAATCGTAGCTATTTAAGAGGTTATTATAACTATATCTAATTCTAGTCTAAATAGAGTTAGATATAGCGGCGTCTTAAGTAAGATATTATATAAGCTGTCTCTAGTAAAGAAGAATTTAGTCTTTTTATATAATAATATAAAATATATATAACTATTAAAGAAGTATATAAGAGTATATTTAAATATATAGATACTAAGTACTAATATAGAAGAAAAGACTAAATTAGTCTTCTCTTATTCTAAATAAGAGTATCTATATATAAGAGTTTAGATACTATAAAGGTCTAATAATAATAATAACCGAGTCTTCTCTAATATAGTTAATACTAAATAATAAGAGCTAAAAAGCTAAATATATAATATATAAACCTTAATCTCTTTGATATATAAATATTAGATATTAATATCTTTAGTACCTTTGGTTATATAAGTATTAGTAATTTATAATCTTAGTATAGAAGTATTAGTAGTTTTACGAATACTAGTAATTTAGTATAATAAGCTATTATAATATCTTTACTCTTTAGAGAAAGAGTTATCTAGTATTTAAACCTATATTTAGAAAGTATATAATATTAAGAGTAAACTAGACGTAGTAGTAGAGTAGAAGTAGAATAGAATAAATAAGAGTTAGATAAATTAGTAGTATTAAGTACTTTTTACTTTTCTTACTAAAATCACGTTTTTAAAACAGAACGTATATATCGCTATATAGCGATATATACGTTCTACTTTAACTAACCCGCTCTATTAAAAAAAGGTTATAAACACCTCTTTTATAACTAATCTCTTTATATTACTCTATAACTACGCTTCTAGAGCTTAAACTCTACGAGATAATTAAACTTAAGTATTTTCTTAGTAGCTTTATATACTTTTTATATACTTTAGAAGCGTTATTCTTTAATAGTCTTAAAAGGAGTAAAAGAGTAAAGGCTATAAATAAGAGTCTTAGCGCGCGACTAAGTTAAAGTCTTATGAAATCGAGGTTTTACTCTTCTTTATAATTTTCTTTAACTAGGTCTCTATATATAAATATATATAGATATACTTAGTTAGGAACTACTAAAGCTTAATTAACTTATAGGGTTTAAGCTCTAGAGGCGTGGTTATAGAGTAATATAAGAGAGTTAGTTATAAAAGATATATTCGTAACCTTTTTTTATATTCCTAGAAAATCACGTTTTTTAAAGTAGGACGTGTACATCGCTGTAGCTTATCCACTCTCTGCTTTTTTAACAGTTTTTGAGGGATAAGCCACTAGCAAGCCGATAATCTGGAAATTCCGGGCCACTCACGTGATACTAACCCCCCTTTCCTCCTTTTTTTGGCAGATGGGATGGGGAAAAAGTGGATATGAGGCACTTGTGGTTCAGTAGGAGAAAGTATTTGTGATGCAAGTATTTGATTTCTTGTTTGTTTGGTACATGTGTACGATAATGAGTCCCTGGAGGTGCTTCTCAACCTGCCCTTCCAAAGTAAAACGCCCTGGGTATATGCAGATCCATCTTGCAAACTCACCTGTGTAGGTCCAAAACCCTAATCTATAACTCCATAATCGCTCATGTGCCCCAATCTCAAATGCTAAAAGACAATACTCCATACAATCCAACCCAATGATGGCTTTCCAAACTCGTTGGTTGTTCCTAAAAATCAAAGGCTCCAAGCAAAATAATTCTATGGTGATTCGTTCTTGGGTTTGCGAACCCTTCTTGCAGATGATTCCCCCCGGCTAGCGTGGTGGGCACTTCGTAAAGTTCCAGATCTTCTTCCTTCCTCTCCTCTCTCTCCAGATGATTCTTTCTTCGAAAGACGGAACCTCGAGGTGATAGTTGCAAGGACCCCTCAAAACCACGACGAACCAAACGAGCTATCCTTGAATTTTTACTCAGCGGTGTCGGACATCATCCCCATATGCCTCCTTCTCCGATAATTCTTGTCCCGATGTGATCTGATATCTTCGTTGTGCCCACCACGCATATTCTCCCTCGCTGCTAGCGCGGGAGCGTTTTCGTGATCCACCATCTTCAGATGTTGGTAGTGGTGGTAATGGTTTGGAAAGCACAAATCGAACGTGACGAGACGTTGATGGTAGTGGAGGTAATGGTTTTTCGGATGAGGTGTGGTTGTCGTGGTGTAATGAGGTATATGATGGGGGGTTCTGACAATCGTCGCTGTATCCAGATTTCTCTGAACAGAATGATGATGTGGATGATGTGGATGATGATCTCTTGCGGTTGCGTCTTTCTTCGTAATCGCGCTTCTCGTCAAAAGATGTGTATGAAGTGGTAGAGTCCATAATTTAAGGATTGGGGTGTGGTATTTGTTGTGTTAAATAGTTCTGCCTAACAAGGGAATTGCGTATGTAGGTAGATCTTATCTGGGTTATAAAGAAAAAAGAAGTAAGGTGGTGTGTGAGAGCGGGTATGCAGAGTGATGGCTGCACAATTGATTGGAAAATCACCTACTCTTATAAACTCACCGATGCTCACCGTTTTGCTGACCGCAAGGCAGTGTTCATGAACGAATAAAAATAGAAGTGGGTAGTGATGTGGGGAGGCGCAGGTGAGGCTTTTCGGTGATCCCTAGCTAGAAGGAGGCTGAGCCGAGAGGCAATTGGCCCCCAAGCGAGTTTCAGCAGGAGGCTTGGACATGGATATCCTTCAGCTCGACACCTTCTCATAAACTTCACGCAAACTACCAACTTTAAGCCCACAAAGCTCCAACCATAATCCTGTACGATGTTTTGTCAGGATTCTCCATTTCTCGGTTATCTGGCTTTCCTTCTAGAAGATCTCGTTGATTGGCTCGCGCTTACTTTATTCTTCCAAGCTGGATTTCGTCAGGGCATTGTGCATGGATTTGATGCCATTCATAGCGATGAGACGATCAAATTGCGGGGAAATTTCACATGATTCTCGCATGGAAAATGTATGTAGAGCAAGCAGCGCCTCTCGTTTGTCTCTTTTCAGGACAAGTGAAGGATTCAGTCCATTTTCTCTACGGCACAGCCTCTCATTAGTCGAGCCCGATTCCCGAAGGATCGAACGAGTTTTTGTATATACTCTTCGAACATCGACCTCGTAAAGGTTGACTTCAAAGGTAACGTGGTATGTTCCTACCATATCCTCCCAAGATTCTAATTCAAGACTGCAAAATATAAATGAAGTCTCCTTGTCCATGATGTCGCCCTTTATACGGAGTAATCATCGAACTTCAAACACACTGGTGCGACATACTCAATTCTCCGAATCTCCATCATCTAAGCTCCCTCCTCCCATCTTTTTCCAATTCAAGGGTTCTAAATCAGTTCGAAACCAATGTTTAATTAGGCGAGAAACTCAACTCATCGGCAATGCCTGCGGCCCGAGTTACCGGGTGGGATATCTCCCATTGAATTGGGGCATTTCCGGGTGCACTTTTTGCGAGATGCATTGATAGTTTTCTCTGGGTATGAAAAGGAAGAGCTGGAGATATTGTATATGTGATACAAACTCCTTCGCTTGCGAATGTTTCATTCGAGAAGACCCAGTTTTTGTTTATATTTGTGATTTAGTGGGAGAGGTGGGTTGTTTTGTTCAAGTTGACCTTACGAAAAGTCTCCAGATTTTGCTGACGACGAGGTCCTGATTTATGGTCGTTTGACCAGGTTGTAGAAATTTTTGACGAATGATCTTTTAGTTTTTATTTCAAGCATTGTTTTTGCATTTACGAAACAGGTCGTTAGGTGGACTTCCAGTCATGTCTGTTAATGTGAATTTCCATATTCTTTCTAGCCACATTTGATAGAGAGGTTTTGCTAGGAGCTCTGGGATAATCGAGTTGATTATGAAGTCACGGGAGACTTATAGTTCTTGATTATACTAGCCGTTCTGGCACGATCTATCTAATACATGAATGAGAAGGAGTCATCATCCACCATACACCATAATATTTGTTGTACTTGACATCCTAGAACTTAAGTTAAGTGTACCAGGACACTGAAGAGAGTGAGGGTTAGCAAAATTGAAGCATTTCAAGTCGTTCACTTATTTACGTTAATTGTTCTAAGCTACCTGGTACAATATCGTTTACTTATGCGTACGGGGAGCATTGCGAGGAGGGTAATCAATTCACAAACACGGAGTACCAAAACTGTAGGTGGGATTGTTTTCAACTTTGAATTGTGATCTAAATGTAAGTCAAAAATCAATTCAAGATAAAATAATCGCCTCTACGAGGTTTCTCTGGCTAAACCATCTGAAGATATTCATTCCCTCTACCTCGTTTCAAGTTATTCTCTGCAGCTTCTGATGCTTGCTCGAGCATTGCAAATACAACAGCTACAAGGGAGAACAAAGCAGCGCTCTGTCCAAATCCACTTATATCATTCTCAGCATAACCTCCAAGTTCATTCGGTTTCAGCCATCCGGACTTAAAAGCCCAATCTCTGAGGGGGAAAATTGTCATACTAACGTAGATATAAACGGTAAAAGACAAGCACCATATGAAGCCCCAGTAGACAAAATCAAACAACTTCCCACCTGTTAAGTTTGCAGGTGGCGGTAAGTCTACTCTGAGCTTGATTTTACGCCATACACGGCCACAGCAGAACCCCAGCAAGCAAACCAAACACACAATTGACGTCGCAACCACTACTATAACCCAGATTACCCATTCGGGTGAACTGCCTTTGTTTGTCTCAATTCCTATCATAGTCCTATTAGTCTCGGTGATGTTTCGAAATTTGCCTTGAAAGTCGGGGTCGAGGAAACAAGCGGCTTTGAGGAATATGACGCTATCGTTTCTGTCACTGGAAGGCATACGTTCAGCAACGAATTGATGCCTTTCTTTATACGGCTGGGCGTTTTGCGTGACCAAAACCCAACCTATGAAATATAAGATAAACCCAACGGCGACAACTTTCAAAATAGTTGCTAGACTTCCCAACAGCGAACGTCGGCGTCTTGCAATAGCGAAAGCTTGCATTTGGTTTACTGCAGAGAGTAGAAGAAGATTGATCCCGATCATAAAATGGTATTGCGATGTCTTGCATCTGTCGATGATGATGAACGAAACAGCTAGGGCGAGTCCGAGGAGAATTTGCGAGTCTGAGATAATGACAATAGCAGATTCGAGGATATTGTAGATGTGTTCCGAGCAAGTGAGAGAAGAATCATAATTCGGTCTTCGACCCTGAATACCGGGACGGGGTAAATATCGCTGTAAAAGTTTTGACCTTTTCCAAGAATAGGAGAGTTAGTGGGCCATTTATTTATCTTGAAAAAGCTTTTTACGTACTTGATTGGAATTCTACCCAAGGCGAGGCTAATGATGAGGAGAAGGTTGAACAAAAGTACAAATGCAGCCGGGATGAAAAAGGCGAAAATAGTCTAGGTTGATAGTATGAGAACACTCGTTTCAGAAGTAGAGTTTTGATCATTCTTACCCCTCTTCCAGCAATGTCAACGTTGGTTTCTACCTGCTTTCCCTTCTTTCCGCCCATCATTAACACCTGCCCTCCTTCCCCAAAGTATGTATTGCAATTCAAGTGAAGGTTAACACTATCGCAGTATCCCTCAGTCTCAAAGACGCCCCATACTGTGAACAGAGTCATTGCGGCCAGAAATGTCTAGTTGGGTTCAAAGGGGAAAAGCTACAAATAAAAGCAATATAAGCGAGTGTGATGGTTGAAGTTTTGGAAGAGAATAAGACCATCGAAATATACCTCTGCGCCCAATCCAACAAGGCAAAAACCAAGCGCCAAGAACTAGCAACGTATATTCGCAAAGCTGAAAAAGCTGACCCAGCTCTCCCAGACTTTGTACTACAGATGTTCCAGCATTCTTCTAAAATTGCGTAACCACCAACGTGCTTGCTCCTCGGTGTCCTATCAATTCTTCGTACAAGAGCGGAGTGAGTTACAGCCTCAATAGCTTAATCCAGACTTAAACCAGTAATAATCCCAATGTATGGCCTTGTCAGCTGAACATCGCCCAGTCTGTCTTACTCAGACATACGAAGATCTTCAGGGGCTGGTAGTAGGCGACTCTGTTGTGTAACCCCAATACGCGTAGCAAGGGTAAGAAGAATTTGAAAATTACGCTGAGCCTCTTTGTGCTGAACTCTTGAACCAACCAAAACACAAGGATCTACGTGTCTAAAGACTCAGGACTCGTCTTGTCGGCTACTAGAACACATACAGAGCCTGCCCTTGAACCCATGCTGCGCCTGTACTTCTAATTTGATGGGATTTTCTTCCGCTGCATCAAATTGATATCAAGGAAAATGATAGCCCTCAACACCTACGTAGCCTCGCGTAGATCTCCAGTGCCGAAAATGCAGGACTTCGTATTTCCCCCCATCTTGCATACCCTCGTGATACCCTTTAAAGCCAACACAATTTTTAAATTTTCATGTTTTATTGGTATACACTAACTCATATCCGATGCAGCTCGAGTCCATCACTTTCTATGTATCTCCGTTGCCGGGCCTCCCAAGTGCCAAATGCTATAAAACCCCACAAAATGACTTTTCCCCCAAACGCCACGCCATGATGTTGTACTACTGCCTGATATTTCGAGTCCTCCGCACTTTCATACATCCTCAAACTCTACATCTTCCTCGCTCTCCTCCTCATCCCTCGGCGCCGGTTCCTCAATTCGGACTCTCTTCGCGGGCCTACCATCTTCATTCGAGGGAGTATTTGGTCCTGTTACCGGGCTTGTGACTCCTGTGCTGGTTCCACTACCAGAAGCACTGCCGCCTTTCTTCAACGCGCTTGGTAGACTACTTGCCAAACCAATTCTGCCTTCGTTGAAAGAACTGGCTGGAGTACCGGCACCTGAAGCGGCCGGAACGACGTCCTCAAATTGATCCTCCTCCTCTTCGTCATCAGTCTCATACTCTTCATCTCGTTCCAGCGCGGCCTCCTTGGCTTGATCTGCCTTGAGTTGGGCGAAGTAAGAGTCGATTTCATCGCTCTGGCCATTGGCTGGTGCATCGTCCATAATAACGTCCTTCTTATCATCCGCAGAGAGCAAAGTCGATGGGCCAGAGTTGGGGTCGAACTTGACTTGCTCTCCAGTGATGGTACTGTGGGTAAAATGCTGTGGAAGTGCGTTTTGGGCAGCATTCTTCAGCTTTCGATCCTTCTCTGCTGCAATATCGGCGTCGGTGGGTCCCTCGGACTTGGTAAGGGTGACTGCGATTGTAGTTGGTGCGATGTTCGTCAAGCCCTTGACAGCCGTTGGTCTTTCCACCGCAGCATCCAAAGGTGCCGTCTCACTCGCAGGGTTTGTTGCGTCCCGATTGACCTTTCTCGCAGATGCCAATGCCTGCTCAAATGTATTCTCAGGAATAGGAACCGAGTCGAGTTTGGGTAGCTTGTCGGTAATGAACTTGAATTGGGAGTTCAGTTTCGTAGACTGCTCGTGCCCACCTCGATTCTCATCCGTCATCTGTACCAACAGAAAGTTGCATCGATGACATAGAAAGCCTGCATGGCTAACCTTGTCGAGTACCTCCATCTGCGTCCACTCTGCTTTGCATCTGGTGCATCGATAATCCTTTCTCTCCTCCGAGGGTACGGTGTTTCCTTGCACCTGCTTATCGATGGTATATACTCGCCATTTGATGGCATCAATGGTTGCGCGGTAGTCGATATAGTAATAGGTTCGATTCATTGGGCGCTGTTGACCTTCCTTGATCTCAGGACGGGTATGCCTATGTGGAAACTGGGTTTAGCTATGGGAGAGATATGCAGCACATGGGGATAGGATAGCATACACTGCCAAAAACCGATCTTCCTTGAGGCGACCGCACAACTTATGAAGCTCCTTTGTGTTCATGCCCATCAGATATGCCATATCATCGTCCCGTAACCTATGAAAACTGTCAATACTCTTCGCTAGAGCTAGAAGACAAGTAAAAGCGAAAGCACCGAGCGAAAGACATACGCTGAGTGCAGAAACAGTGCATCCACCACCAGAACATGCTTGGTGTCGTAGAAAGTGCGGACACAAGAGCGAACAAGCTCCTGCGCAAGATCCATGATGTAGGTAACTCAGGCCTAGATTGAATGGAAATCGGTTGATAGGAAAGAGGCGCAACAGATCAGAAATCGGATCTGCTAGACAGATAAGATAGTTGAAGGAGACCACTTAGCACAAAGGGTGAGGCTGTGATGTGGTGTACAAGTAGTTGTAAGGAGGAAGAACAAGGAAAGGTCAACAGGAGGTTGAGGCGCCCATTATTTAACTCCAGAGCAGGCGCGTGGGAGCTTGCTGGCCTGGGTGTTTGGTGTGAGTACGACCAGTACTTCACTACTAGATATGTGTGCAGTGTGCAATTAGCAGTAGCAGGTGTGCAGTGTGCGGGACAATAGCAAAGTGAATTTACTCGTACAATGGCAAGACAAGGCTTGAGTGAAGGGTGCGATGCTGATTCAGAGCCTCAAGCGTATAGCAGCCTTGGCAGCCTTGGACAGGGATTCTGCTGACGCTAGTCAATCACCCCACCAACGCTAAGCCATATAGGGCAGTGGCTTCAAAAATCAAAACTTCAAGGCTGCATATCACCACTTTTTTTCTATTGATGTCATGCTAGCCATTCGACAAATCTCGAGATGGCAGACAACCCTACTGCAGCTATGCCAGCCAAGGCTGACGGTGACAGGACTTCGCGGGGCAACAGGAACAGGAACTCCAATTCGTCAAATTCACGCTCGCGAGGTGGTCGAGGTGGGAGGGGGCAAGGCGGCCGTGGTGGCCGAGGGGGTGGAGGG
>LLCB01000271.1:0-78243 GCA_001414345.1 Hymenoscyphus infarciens | reverse complement strand
TTTACTTTATTATTTTACTTATATATTTTTAAGAAGTTTTATTCTTTTTTATATTATAATTATTTAAAGAGTATTATAAGCTTATTTTAGATTTTATTTATTTATTTAATTATTATATACTTAGTAATTAAATACTATAAAACTCTTTTAAAAAGTACTATTAAATATAAATATAAAGTTTTAAAAGAACTAACTACTACTATATAAATATAAAGTATATTAACTAACTAATAGTACTTCTTCTAATACTTAAAAATAGTTTTACTAAGAGTAATAACTACTATATCTATTTTATTAAAAGTATTACTAAGATTAATACTATTAGACTTATTATTATTATTATTATCTTTAGACTCCTTACTCTTAAAAATATTCTTTTTATACTTATAGCTCTTTAAAAAACGCTTAAAATAGTTATTAATAAGCTTCTTAGAAGATAACTTCTTAGAAACTAACTTTATAGAAGTAGTTTTTTTTAAAATAGTCTTTCTTAGAATAGACTTTAGAATAGATTTTTTAAGATAGCTCTTTAAAAGAACCTTTAAAGGCTTTTAAGTAGACTTTTACTACTTAGAGAGAGAGGTATTATCTTTACTATAAATAGTAGAACTCTTATAAAGAGTACTCTAGCTCTTAGTTTAACTATAAGTATTAGCTCCTATAAGTAGAGTACTATTTAAGATAGAAGCTATAAAAGAAGTACTTTTAAGAATATAGTTACTATACTTTAAAACCTTAAAAGTATTACTATCTAGTTTATTATTAAAAGTAGAACCTTAAAAACTATTAAGCTCTTTATAATAATAAGTATAGTTTAGAACTAAGGATAACTAAGAGCTTCTAAAACCCTATTTAAGTTCTATATAAATAGTACTATATAACTTCTCTTACTCTTAAATCTATAAAATTAGTTAAAGAAATAAAATAAGAAGTAAAAGACTAACTAAATAAAGCTCTATATAAACTTTATTACTAATATTAGTTTAATATTTCTTAAGATTTTTAATTAAGGTAATTATAAAAGAGAAATAGATACTTAGTAATACTTTATAAAAGTGTCTAATAATATAGTTAAAATAATATATAACTTTTTTAGATTTTATATTATAGTAGTAACTAGTTAATTTACTAGCTATTATAAAAGTAATATAGCTCTTATAAAGAGCTTCTTAAAAATTTAAAATATTATAATAAGCTTTCTTAATAAAAGGTATAGTAAATAAGCTCTTACTACTAATAGTTAGATACTTAATATTATTACTAGGAAGTTTATTTAAGAGCCTAGTATTAATAGCTAGAAGCTTTTTAAGAAGTTTTTTAGGTTTAAGATTATCTTTAAAAGCTTAATATTAATTAGAGCTTATAACTACTAACTTCTCTAGCTTATTCTTAAAAACGTTAATAGTATAAAATCTACTAAGTATACTACTCTAGAGTATAACTAGACTAGAAGAGGAAATATATAAGAGATTTAATATTTAATATTCTTATATAGTTAGCTAAAGTATAGTATAAGGATTAATATACTTAAAAGAACTTATAAGTATATAACGTTTAAGTTCTAATCTATTAATTATATATTTAATACCTTTCTTATTAACCTTATCTTTATAATACTTACTTTTATTAGTAACTTTAGCTTTATAATACTTATAAATAAGTATAGAGCTATTATTTATAAAGGTCTTACTATCTAGAAGATAAGAGATCTAGGAGAGAGGCTATTTTAGTTAATATAAGAGCCTAGAAAAGGTAAATATAAGCTTTATATTATAGTTTTTCGTTAAGTAGCGTATACTATAGTAGTCTAGTAGTAATAGAAGAGTTTTAAGAAAGTTATAAAAAGAAAGGAAAGAGGTTAGATTATAGAATCTATATATATAGTAAATAACGCTTTCCTAATTAGAAAAGGTTATTTAAGAGGTATATTATAAAATAAAGGTAGGTTAGATAAAGGATTACCTAATAATCCCTACCTTTTAAGTAAGAAGTATAGTATTCAAAGCCTTATACTCTCTCTTATAGTTCTAGAAATTAAGTATCTACTTTAACTTTACTTTACTTATCTTATACTCTTAATATAGCTTCTATAATCGCTATATCTTTAGTATTACTTTATCGTCGACGAATACTCTTTTAATAAAGTAGTCTACTAAGTTTTACTAAGACTCTTTCTAAGAGAGTAGAATTATAATCTAATTAATTATAAAATAATATATAAATTACTTTTAATAATCTAAATATTATAAAAACTTCCTTATATTACTAAAATACTACTTATATATAGATATATAAACTACTTAATTAGACTTAGTTGTTAATTTATTATATTTCTAAAAGTATAGAATCCTAGTTTTAAAGTTAGTACGCTTTTAGAGTTAATATAACTAACTTATATAATAAGTTAGCTAGAAGTCTTAAAACTAATAAATAAATCCTTTTCTTACTAAGAGCTTATTTAGCTCGTATATATCTAGGATATATACTACTAAAAAGTAGAAGTAAATATATATATACTAGTATTTATTATATAGACTTAAAAGTGATATAAATCCCTCGTTTAACCTCGTATATCTTAGTATATATATAAATAGAATATATACTACTAAAAAAAGATTTAGACCTCTAGAGATATAAATCTTTAAAAGTTTATATATATCTTTTATCTATTATCTAATACTAGCACTTAATACTACTTACTAAGAATATATACTAGAATATATACTATAAGCTAAATATTCTTTATATATATTTAGAAATAAAGAGAGATATATACTAACTTATATAAGATTACTATTTAGAATATCTCTTTAAATATCTATATATATATTTAAATAATTTATACGAGCTAAATAGGCTCTAAATTATATATTTAAATAATATCTTAATTTACTCTATTTATAATGTCGGTATACTTAAGAGTAAGTAACTGCTCGAGATAGCACACGTGAGAACACGTGACCTTCTCGCTTAAGAACTATTTAGATAGGCATCATAGCTAGCTTTACTTAGTATATATAAACGAATATATAACTCTTTTTATATCGCTTTTATAACTATAAGTTATACTAATACTAATTAGTAGATATATAGATTAGAGACTTAGTTACTTTATATATTTCTACTACGAGTATACTTATATAAAAGTAAACTCGATATTACTAGTAGACTCCTCTTCGTAGATCGTAGTTCCTTCTACTATTTAATAATTAGTAAACGCTTCTTAATATAGAAAGCACCGATTACTAATACCGACTTTCTAATATTATTCTAATAACCTCTTTAACCTTCTATTATCTTCTAAGATAATTTATACTTTTTAAGATATCTATTTATTAAAAACCTAATATCTCGTTCACCTACTAAGTAAAGTATAAATAAACTCTTAATAATATCTATAATATAATAGATATACTAATACTAATTCTAATTCTAATAACTTTAGAAGCTTTAACTTTAATACTAAAATAAGCTCTAGAGCTAGTACTAAAACTAAAGTTAATATAGACAAAAGAGACGATTTATACTACTAAATAAGAAGAGAAGTATACTAAAGAATAGAATAAAGACCTTCTTTTTTAAAACGAATTTTAAGTAGACTTTAAAGAATATAATTAAGATAAATTCACTAAAATCTACTAAGCTACGAATACTAAATTATATTAAATACTTTATAGAAGAGATATATAGGTTAAAACAGATAGATATAAGATACTTATATTCTAGATACTATATAATACTACTACTAAGTAGTTAGATAAAGAATTAAAAGCTATAGTATTAGAAGAAGCTAGTACTAAAGTCTTTAGATCCTATTATAAATATATAGAGGAATATACTAAAAGATAAGAAAAGTAATAGTAATAATAACTCTAATAATAATAATCTCTAGCTAAAAATATTACTTAAACTACTCGATCTAAGACAAAGGCTAGAGATAAAGCTTTATAAGCATCTACTCTATAATAATAATAATAATAACTAATATCTTTAATAACTTTAATCCTACTAACTAAAAGGAAAGATTTAAGCGATCTAGTATAACCTCTAATCTAACTTTTAAGTCTACTAAAAGATAACTATACCTTCTTCTTTATATCCGACTAATTTAGTAAGAATACTATTAGCGACGATTTTAATAATCTCTCTAAGTATCTAGAATATAATTAGTAATAGAATAATTCTAGTAGAGAACTACTAATATAAATAAATATAGTATATTTTGAACTAGAGCTAACTTCTTAAAGTTTAAAGAGTTAACACTACTCTTATATATTAGGTACTCTTATAAAAGTATATAAGAACGATTAAAAGTATAGTAGAAAGGAAGATAACTTTATAATTAAAGTTATAATATTTAAGAATATATATAAGAGAAGTAGAGTATTACTAACGATTTACTCTCTTACCTTCTCTACTATACTAAAAGGTAATACTTTAAATTATTTTTATACTACTTTTAAGATTTCATTTATATTAATATAATAAGATTTTAAAGATAAGCTTTATAAAAGAGGCTAATTATCTAAGTAGAATAATATTAATTTATAAGAGATAATATAAGTATTTAGAGTTTCTATATTAAAGTCTTTTAAGAATATACTATTAAGACTTAATTTATTGAGATTTTCTCTCTCTATAGACTTTGATACTAATAGTTAATTTTCAAATAAGCTAATTTTAGTATATAAAAAGGTTCTAGATTATACTATTATAATATTAACCTTACTCTAAGACCTTTTGATTTCTAATACTATTACTCTCTTTTAAAGTTTAATCTAATTATATTTAAAAGTCTACTTAGAAGCTATTATAAGCGAGATTATAATAACTAAAAGATACTTCTATAAGAGTAGATAATATATTATAAATAAATTTAATAATATAGATTAATATAAGAAGAAGAGAGTATATTATATATATAGAAAGAATAACTATTTATCTTAAGATTATAGTTAAGAAGAGTAGAACTATTACTTTACTAAATAAACTAATAAGAATTCTAGATACTTTAAAGATAAATAAGACGGGTATATTAGAATAATATATAATATAAATATAATATATACTTAGAGTACCTAAGAAGAGAAGATATTAGAGATACTTTATACTATTACTCTATTAAAAGAAGATAGTAACTTATTAAATACTAGCTTAGATAATAAAGTTATCTATTATAATATTACTTCTATAAGATTTATTAATAATTTAAATACTAAATACTTTACTATAAATTTAATAAGTTTATTATAAAAACACGCTATTAATAGATATATCTTATAAAACCTAAATAGCTCTTCTAATATTATATACGAATTTATAAAGAAGATGTTTATAATAATAACTAAAAGATATATAAAAGAGAACTTCTTTAATATAATAATTAATACTAGAGTAGCTTAAAAGTTAAGTATAGAATATAACTAATATCTCGTATATATTAGACTTATTAAAGACGTCTTAATTAATAAGTATATAAAGAGTTAATTTAATATCTAATTTAGTAAGAGTTATACTCTATCTTTAGAATTAATAATAATTAATATACTAATTAGAAAGGTAGAGTTTTATATAGTATAATCTAATATGTCTTTTATTCTTTATATTATTATTATTCTTACGCTACGTAGGTCGTAGACTAAGCTCTAAGAGTAAGTAGTATATCTTCTATTCTAGTTTATATAGCCTTTTAGCTTATTCTTCTTTGCCTTTTAAGCTTCTTTATAAATATAATTCTCCTTTTCTTTAGTTCCTACTACTATCTATTTAAAGCTTATCTCTCTAACTTAGTAATATAGTAGAGAGGTATAGTAAGTTAGTATATTTAACCTACTAAGATATATATTAGTAGTATAAGAGGTATATTTACCTCTAGAATTATTAAAGCTAAGGTCTTACTTTCTAGTATATCTTAGCTTTCTCTTCTTATTCCTCTCTTTCTTTCGCCTCTTTCTTACTCTTCTCTCTTTTCTTAAGTAATTCTAATACTAGCTTATACTCTTAGAGTCTTCTTAGCCTAAGTAGCTAAGTAGTTACTCTTAGTACTAGTTTCCTATCTACTAATACTTCTCTTAGCTCTTATAGATCCTCGATCTTCTTTTCTAGAGCTCTTATAAGTATGTCTCTTTCTTATAGAATATCTTAGTAAAATAGGACTAGGTGTTCTACTATCTTCTTACTACTTATATAAATATATTATAGTATAACCTAGTTTAGTACTCTTTTTATAAAGAGAAAGGTGTTTAGTTCTATTACTTCTATTTATACCTAGATAAGTAGTAAGCTCTTTACCTTAGTAAGCCTCTTATAGACCTTTTATAGCTCTTACTTATCTAGGTCTACTTTATCTAACGCTTTTATATATTATATTAGGTTCCTCTCTTAAGTCCTTCTTCTTTAAGTCTCTAGGTAGTTCTTCTATTTTATAAGCGTAGTATTATACTTAAATTCTACTCCTTTTACTTCTTACTCCTCTTCCTACTCTTACCTTACTATCTATAAGTATAGTATTACCTTCTTTATCTTTATTAGTCTATTCTTCCTTCTTCTCTTTAGCTATATTACTATATATTTATAAGTATTTTAGATTAGTTCTTCTAGCTTAGACCTTTAGAACTTCCTTTTAAAAGTAACTACTTATAAGTTAAGATATAGATTAATTAGTATATAGTTTACTTTAACTTCTAAGCTCTAAGCTAGAGTAGCTTTATATACCTCTATTACTACTTATAAGTATTCTAATTATTATATAGAGAAGCTCTTTACTATTCTCTTTATGTTCCCTTCTTTTAGTATAGTATAGTACTATACTAACGCCTTATATATAATTATACTTCTTATTACTATTATATATATCTATCTTACTTAGTAGTAGTTTACTTTTTATGTTTTTCTAGTAAGCTTTATAAGTATAAAGGTCTATATTATAAGCTTCTTTTAAACTCTTTTTTAATATATCTTCTAGTTTAGTTTCCTATTAAGCTCTACTCTTAAGAACCTTATATACTTAACTAGTATAAGCCTTATCTTCTTAAACTAGACTATCTTTCTCTATAGTACTCTTATTCTTATAAAGTATATAAATACTATCTTTTCTAAGCTAAAAGCTATCTCTTACTTATTTACCTACTTATTATATACTTTCTAGACTATCTTAAGTATTCTATAGTTTACTATTATACTTTTTAATATTATAAGTAGGTTTATATTATTTATAAAGTCTACTATAATAAGCTTATTAATTCTTACTAAGTCTTTATATAGTATTAAGGTAAAGAGGATAAATAGTATTAGTAATAGTACTAATCCTTATAAGATATTTTATTTAAAGTCTCTTTTATTTACTAATTATCTATTAAAGAATAGTATAGCTCTTTATTTAGAGAAGAAGCTTCTTATCTATATTACTACTTACTATAGAACCTTCTTCTCTCTTAATATATAAAGTAGCTATATATAGTCTACTTAGTTAAAAGCTCTTACTATATCTAGTTAGGCTAGAGATATATAGCTCTTATTTTCCTATACTATATATATACTCTTTATTACTATTCTAATTACTAGCTCTATATTTTAATACTTCTAGTTACTTATCTATAGCCTTAGTAGTATTACTATATCCTTTATAAGCTATATAAGCCTTTATACTATTACTTTTTTAAAGATCTTATCTATAGTTAAGAGTAGTACTATTAGCTAGTAGGCTTTTATCTTACTCTACTTCTTAGTTATTTTACCTATTTTTCTTAATACTACTACCTTTATATAGTAGAAGTAGAATAAGAAGTACTATAAGTAGAAGCTTACTTCTGTTATTATAATAAATACTTTATAAAGTAGCTTATTATAAGCTTTTAGAAAGCTATTTACTAGTATATTAAATCCTAGTACTTTCTATAGTACTAATCTTATAGCTATCTTAATATACTTCTTAGTTATATATTAGCTTACTAAGTACTTTTAAAAGAAGCTCTTAGTATTCTAGTTCTTATTAGAAATACTTAAGTAGTTAGCTATTAACTCTAAAAAGAACTTTTTTATAAAGATATAAGTCTTCTCTTAATAGGTCTTATCTTTTATTCTATTAAGTAATCTAAGTATTAGTAGTACTAGTACTTCTAGTCTTATATATTCTTTAAGACGTACTTACTTTTTAAGTATCTAGAGTTTTCTTTTATTCTTTACTACTTCTACTAGTACCTCTTTCTAGCTCTTTATCTTTATCTTTCTACTTACTATTTAGAGTTCTTAAAGAGTACTATTAAGCTACTATCTTAAGCTCTCTATTTAATACTCCTTCTAAGTTCTTTTATATTTCCTTACCTCCTTTAACACTTCTTTAACCTCTATATTCTACTAAGGCTATACTCTCTCTCTATCTAGCTTTTAGAGTAGCGTTAAAGCCTTTACTATTCTTTAAAGGTTCTCTATAAGTCTCTATACTACTTTCTTAAGTTCTTATATATTTTAGATTATAGATACTTCTAAGTAAGAGGCTTCTACTTTAACTAGGATCTCGTCTATTAGTCTCTAGCTAAATCTAAGCGTCTATAATATATTTCTCTCTTCTCTTACTTTTATTATAAGAAGTTAAGCTATATAGTCTAATCCTAGTAGGTCTAGAGACCTTTACTAGGCTACTACGTTCTTAGTCGATAAAATATATATATTTTTCACTAGTGCCTATACTATAGGTTTCTTCTAAGTATATAGTAGAGTTAAGTATACTCTACTTATATAAGAGCCTCTATAACGCTTTTCTCTTATATTTTACCTTCTAAGTTTAAAAGAGAGGAGGATAAATTCTCTCTATCTACGTCTCTCTTATAGTTTACTTCTTAAGCCTATAAATAGCTAACTAGCTAGCTATACTCTATACTCTCTTATAGACTAATATACACTTTTATCTACTTAGGCTATATAGATAGTATTATATAGAATAATAAATTACTATTCTTCTTCTATTACTACTATTATATACCTCGTCTTAGAGGTTTAACTCTCTTTTATAATACTCTACTATATCTCTACTACTCTAGTAAGGCCGACTATACCTCGTAGGATTTATATAGAGTATACTCCTAGCTAGGTAGTATACTCTATATATTTCTATTCTACTAACTAAAGTAAAGCTTCTGTTTTCCTTATATACTTCTAATCTCTAGCTTTCTATTAGTCTAGTCTCTAAGCTCTATTTATATAAAGTAAGCTAGCTTTTCTGTCTTATATATTATAAAATCGCGTTTCTAGATATAGAAGTAAAGAGAAAGCTAGTATTATATTTATAAGTAATTCATATAAGCTCTTCTTAAGAATATCTTTCTACTTAAGTAGAAGGGTTAAGAGAAGAGAAGAGAGACCTCTATCTAAACTATTTCCCTTTATCTATCTCTTCTTACTTATATAAGATCCTAGCTCTTTACTATCCCTTCTAGACTTATCTACTTATATAAAGTATAACTCTCCTTTATACTCTCTTCTTTAATAAACGCTCTACTTTCTTCTTTATATAGGTTAACTATTATAGAAGGAAGGCTATACTTATTAGTTCTATAGTAGGAACCTATACTAACTAGTATATCTCTATTTTTATCGATTATAAAAACTCTATAAATATTATACTAGAGATGCTCTATCTATTTAATATAGTTAGTACTACTTAGAAATCTAACTATATAGATGTCGAAGATATACCTAGTTATAAGATAAGGAATTAGATAGTTAGATAGTTTTTAAATACTAGTAGCGTTAGCTACTATTCCTCTATTCTAGTAAGATAACGTTATAATACTCTTACTAGATTACTATAACGCTCTCTACTAGCTCTAACTAAGTTATAAGAGTATCTCTTAGGCTCTAGGATTATATTACTTTTACTTAATTCTAGGTTTATAGCTAGCGCTATAGATAAGTAGAGATTTCGACTTTACTAGTATATAATATATATTAAATTATAATAAAAGAAGATTAATTAAAATGTTTTTAAGATTATTATCTAGAAGGAGTTACTTTCTAATACTAGAATAATTAAATTATACTTTATAGATAGTATTGGATTTAAGAGTATAATACTTACTTTTATAAAGTTAAGATTAGTAATCTAAGTATATAATAATACTAGAAAGTTACTAGTACTTATCTAAGCACGTACTATTTAAAAGATAAGCTAGAGAATAATTCTTATACTTATTATAATACTTCTAGATTTATAAGTCTTTATTTAGAATATTATATAAGTATATATATAATTATTAACTAACTTAAATTAGAAGTTCTTTATATACTCTTCTAAAGGTTATTCTTAATAAGAAGATATATTCTTTAAAGTAATTAGACTACTATATAGTATTCTAGAAGCTAGTAATTATTAGTTTATAATATACTATAAACACTATATTATAAGACTTATAATAGAATAGTTAATATTTAATCTCTATCTTTTATATACTAAGTTATACTAATATAATAGAATAGTTAATATTTAATCTCTATCTTTTATATACTAAGTTATACTAATATAATAGATAAGTAAAGTTAAAGGTCTCTTTTAGTATAATAGGCCTTTAAACTAATAATACTCTTATGCTTACTAATAACGCCTTTGCTAATAAAGAGAAGATTACTATTAATAAGACTAGATTTATATCTAAGAAAAGAGAAGAGCTTACTATTAACTATCTAATTAAATTTAATAAAGAGCTAATTACTAAGTATTAAGATAGCTTTATATCTCTTACTTAGAATTATATTAAATACTTAAATTTAGTACGAAAACCTTTAACTAAGATATCTAATATAAAAGGGATATTATATATAGTAGATACTAAAGATTAATATATTATATAATATACTAGAGAGGTATACTTAGCTATAATATCTTAAACTAAGGCTACTTTTAACTTATTATATACTACTTAAACTATTAATTCTTAAGATAATAATATTTTACTTCTTAATAAGCGAGTTTAATAGTAAATTAATAATACTATAAAAGAGTTTAAATTTATTAAATTAGATAAATCTTCTCTAAAGTTATACGCTTTTACTAATAGATTATTTACTAATAATAAGAACTTATTATTATAAATTAGTTATATTATTACTCTTATAAATAAGAATAATAATACTAATCTCTTATATTAGTCTTCTACTAAGTATAAGAGAGTTATCTATAGTGTTTTAGTATTAGAATTATATATAATAAGCTCTAGATTTAATACTATAACTTTAATTAAATTAACTTTTAAAAACATTTTAGGATTTAAGATACTACTTATAATATATACTAATTTAAAGTCTATTTACGAAAATATAGCTAAATTAGATATAACTAAAGAGAATTAACTAATAATTAATATTATATACTTATAAGAGATATATAAGTTAAAAGAGATTAATAAGATTAAATAAATTAATAGTAAGAGTAAGCCTATAAATGCTATAACTAAAAAGAGTTACTATAATATCTTATAAAAGTTAATTAATATAAATAAGCTAAATATTAATCTTATAGAATAAGTAAAATAGAATAAGAGATAATAAAAGATTAAAATAAAGCCTTCTTATTAGCTAAAGATAAGAAATAGAGAGCTCTAATTAGTTAGATTAGATATAAGATTTTAATAATTTTAAGTAACTTCGACCTTTTTAGAGAGATACTAGTAATAGTATACTTAAGAGTAAATAACTGCTCGGGATAGTATATATGAGAATACGTGACCTTCTCGCTTAAGAACTATTTAGATAGACATCGTAGCTAGCTTTACTTAGTATATACGAACGAATATATAACTCTTTTTATATCGCTTTTATAACTATAAGTTATACTAATATATAAACACTTAATATATATAACCTCTAAAGCTATCTAATATATCTAGTATATTTTAACTTTTAGAAATTAGCTCTTTTATATAAAATAAGTCTTCTAAAAGCTTATAAAGCAACGACTATATATAAGAAGCTTATTAAATATAAAAGAGTAAGAGACTTATAATAGTTAGTAATTTAAAACTTTTAATTAAAAGTAGTCTTTTATATAATATATAATAACTACTTAGTTTAGTATTAGTATAATATTCTCTTTTTAAGATATTATAAATAAAAGAGTATAAATATAAGAACTATATATAAGAAGTAAATATAAGACATTTCTTATATATAAAAATTAGAGCTAAAAGTAAAGAATCTATATAAAAGTTATAAGATTAGATTAGAACTCTTAAAATAGAAACTTTATTTTCAAGAATTTATAGCTATATTTAGTATTTCTTTCTATAAAAAAAAAGATTAAAATATATATAGAGATAAGAGTAGCTAATTTAGTTTTATTTAAAAAGTATATATTTAGATTTAAGCTATTTAGTTATTAACTTTCTTTTAAAATAGATTTTTAGTTAAGCTAGATATAGCGATCTATTTATCTATTTTTCCTCTACTATCTTCTTTTTAAAAGAAGAAATATAGTTATAACTTCTTTAATATAAATATATTTTTAAATAACTCTACTCTTATTTTATAACTTTTATATAGATTACTTTATTATAGTTCTTATATTTAGCTAGATATAACCGGTTTTATATAGTATCTTATAAGTTCTTAGACTCTCTAGAAGCTCTTACTATTTCTATTCTCTGATTAGTCTATCTCGCTTATTCAGTGGAGTTAGCGCCGAGTATTGCTGAAAATAAGATAAATCGCAACTTATAAGAAATATAGTCAATTCTCTATAATAAATTTCGCCGGGGTTTCTAACCGCATCAAATATCTTCGGCTTCACCGTTAGGCATAGACGGAACCAAAACCCTACGCACTATAGGTATACTTTTCCTACTCTCCGTGAGGCTATGCTCTTAATAAAGACACCACTCTTACGTAGCTTCTTTAGTACGAAGGACACGTATAAATCTATAACCTATATAGCTCTTTATAAAAGTAAGTTATTATATTACTTAGCATCTAATATAAAAAGAATTAAATTAGTATAAACGAGTATATAATAATAGCTCTAGGAAAGTTCTACTATTATTTATCCTAAGTATACTAAGTAAGCTATAGAAAAGGGTGAGTAAGCTAATAAGTAAGCTACTAGGTATCCTAAATCTGGAATTAACTAGTAAGCTAGTTAGTAAGTTAATAAATAAGCTAATAATTAAAACCTATCTTACTAAACCTAGAATTAACAAGTTAGCTAGTAAGTAAGCTAACGAGTAAGCTAGCTAGTAATAAGCTATAGAAATTATAGATAGCTACTAGCTTACTTAGTAACTTATATAAAATTTTATATATAGTATATAAGTAGTAAACATATAAACATTATTTAAGATAAAGCTCTATTCTATCTACTGTTCTAATAAGCTATGCTAATACTATGCTAAACATCTCTTTATATCCTTACTATACCTCTCTAAGCTAAATCTAGTACTAATATTAAGTACTATAACTAGGAACGAAAACTAGAGGTAGATAGATAGTATCTATTATTTAACGTCTTCTTTTCTAAGAATATAAGGCTATTAGTAAGGGTTTTCTACTTAAGTAAGTAGTAATTTCTAGTATTTATTAGTTTAGTATATAGAAGTACTAGTATATAGAAGTACTAAATGTTTACCTATAACTAGTACTAGAAGTGTTATAATTATATTATTATCTATCTTATCTTATTAAACCCTCTCCTCTTATTTAATAATATAGAATATATTATAATAAGCTATATAATAACTATTATAATATATAGAGCTTATCTTTTCTAATTTAAAAATATTAAAGTTTATACTAGACTAGTATATATACTAACCTAATATAATTATTTAAAGGTTTTAAATAATTATATCCTAGATATTAGTTAGTCTTATTTTATTAAGGCTAGGAATTAGAGAAGTTTTTATTATTCTTTATATATATATAATATAAGAAGTATATAGAATAATCTAGTATTAATCTTATATATTATCTAAATACTTCTTAAAAACCTACTAGATAGCTACTAGATTACTTATATAGAGGTATTCTACTTTTACTCTCTTATATACTATATCTAGATCTTGTTATTATATATTCTTCTTAAGTTCTAAGTTTAGATTGTCCTATCTTTAAGCTTTTATACCTTATTATAAGTTCTCTTAATATACTATTTTAATAGTTAGCTTATCTTAGTATCTAGCTCTTATTTAAGATATACGCTTATAAGAGTACTTATAGATAAGAGAAGGATATTAAAGAATTACTTATATAGAATTTTATAAGTAAATAAACATAGAACTAATAAGTAAGCTCTACTATAAACTAGTAATACTCATTCTAGTAAACTAAAGTTTAGAATTAATAAGTAAGCTCTTAAGTAAACTATTAAGTAGAATATCCTTAAAAGTAAGCTAGTAGCTATATAAGTTTAAAATAGTAATTAATAAGTAAGAAAATTTCTCTGTTTCTTATAATATTAATCTAGGGCAATTACTAGGATTAAACTAACTACTAGAGATAACTATCTATTTATAGAACTCCCTAGTTAGAGACTAAATTATTCCTCCTACTATACTATACCTTCGTTTAGCGAGATATCTATATTATAGATATATATAATACCTACGTATTAACAACTCTATACTATATAGTCTAATTAAATCTAAAAGTCCTTATCTACGCTTTCTCTCTTAATACTAGCTCTATTATTATTAGTTATAAAGTAGGTTTATACTAGCTAAGAAAACAACTCTTATAAATTAATACTCTTAAGTAGATTACTAGATATTAACGAATTCTTAAGAGTATTAATCTTAGTTTATAGTTTATAATTATTTACTTACTATAAATTAGATAATATAGATTAATAAATAAAAGGAATATAAACCTCGAGCTTATTACTATCTACCTTAAGCTTAGCTTTCTTTATATATATTATAAAAGTAATCTAATTAAGTTAGTAGTAAAGTAGAATAGATATATAAATATATACTCTATATATATATTTATAAATGAATTTAGATTTCTTAATACTATGTTTATAGATAGCCTTCTCTAACTCTCTCTTTTACTTTAAAAGAGTTTTCTTAGCTTATAGCTTTTTACTATATATCTTAAAAGTAGTATCTGTTTTAGTAAAGAATTAGCTAAGTCTTAGAATAACTTTTAGTAGAGTTTTTAAGATATTAAGATTAAGTCTAACGTTATTCTTAAAATCTAACTTATAAAACTACTATTCCTTTTTATAACCCTTTAATATAAAAAAGGTATTACTTATATTACTAAGACTACTATTACTTACATTTCTTAAACTACTAGCTTTAACCTTAGCCTTCTTTTTATTATAGTACTTCTTATCTACTTTAGAAAGGGTTTTCTTAATAGCTTTTAAGCTAGAGTTAGTTAAAATAAAACTAGTAAATAGATCTTAAATTTAATATATATTAGGCTCTCTAAGGTCTAGCGAGTCGAAAGTCTCTATAAGAGGTATATTAGGCCTACTTTATATTAGTACTAAAAGTTAAGATAAAGTATAAACTTCTAAGTTAAAAACTTATAGTTCTAAATTTATATAAGTAATAGTTATATACTTATGTTTCTTTTTTATAACGATTTTATATTAAAGACGATTTAGTAGGTAGACCTAGTCTTAATTATTATTCTAATAGTAATTAAGATAAGAGTTAAAAAATAAAAGTAACTTTAGAGAATAGTACTTATATATAACTTTAGTATAATACCTAGGTAAATAGAACGAGTAACGTGAATTAAGGCCGTTTAGTACCTTATAAAGTATAAAGTCTACTCTTATACTAGCTTATTCTTACTACTTAAATAGTACCTTAGTTATTAAGAGGGTATATAAAGACCTTGTCTATCTAACTCCTCTTATCTAACTTCTATTATTTATAATATTAATTACTAAGATATAGCTCTGTTTTAGATTATAATATATAGCTTTTAATCCTTAGATTCTCTTTTTATAAGATCTTAATAAACTCTTAAATCTAAATACTTTAGTAGTACTTTCTATAAAGGAAGCTAGAGCTTTATATTTAAGAATTTTAGTATACCTAGGTCTTTTTTATATTAAGTAAGTTAGTTCTAATAGTTCTATTATACTTTATATAAAGGAATCTGCTTTAAGGTATTTAAGTAAGAGTATTATACTAATATTATATCTTCTAGCTTTAAGACTTAGTTAAAGCTCTTTTATATATATAATCTTAACACCTTAATAGACCTTAAAGTAATAAGTATAGCTTTAAGATTATTATTATTATTATTATTATCATTATTAGCCACGTTTCCTTCTTCTTTTACACTCTCTTACTTATTATTATTATTTCTTTAAGTTTTACTACTTTTACTAGAGTTATATTCTTATATATACTACTTTCTCTTTCTTAGATTCTTCTTATTTAGTATAATATTTTTAGCTATAACTATTAGAAACTCTTAAAGACTTAAAAGAGTTTATTTTAATAATTATATAAGGTAACTCTTATACTATAGTTACTTATATAGATATTCTAGACGATTATAAAGCTAAGACTTAGTAAAGTTTAAAGAGATAAGGTTAAGAAGTTTTCTAAAAGCCTCTTTTAAGCAAGTTTATTTCCTATTTATAAGTCTAAGCTTAAAAGAGAAGTTAATTAGAGAATTTTTATAAAAGCTATTATAAGATTTCTAACCTATTATATAGCTTTAATAAAGGTTTAGACTAAAAGTACTATCTTTAAGAATATGTTTAGTAATATAAACTTAGTAATCTTATATAAATTCTATTATAATATAAGAAGGAATATGTTAATTTTTATACGTTATTTAAGTAGTGCTTAAAGAGTAAGGCTAAGTAGTATAGGGGGTAGGAAGTCTCTTAGTAGAAGTCTAGAAAACTACTAAACGTTATTCTATTAAAGGTGTTAACTAGTTCTCTATATACTATAGTTACTATTAATCTATTAGCTTATTTAAGTAAAGTTTATTTAATAAGGATTATAAGCTATTTTATTATAAGAATCTCTTTACTTTTATTTTATTATTTATAACCTTCTAATACAATTACGAAATATAAAGATATACTAATTTACTCTACTTTATTTAATTCTATATCTTCTATTAAAATAACCTATAATATAATTAATACTATCTTATAAGCTTATTTTCTCTCTCTAGCTCTCTTTCTAGCTTACCTTTTCTAACTTATACTAATAGTTACTTTAGTAGAATAAAATAGCCTCTTCTCTTCTACCTCTAAAGTATAAAAGGTTACTTATATATAGTAAATAGTAGGGGGTTAATAGTTTACTTATATTATATAAAGGCTTAACTACGAATTCCTTATTATTACCTTCTTATACTTTTAAATTTCTCTTATCTTTTTTCGAATTATAAACTACTCTTAATTTATAAACTACTCTTAATACTATTAACTATTAAGAGTATTATATACTAGAGGTATACTCTTATTAGCCTAATATACCTTAGGTCTTTTTTATAGTATATTTAGATTATAATCTACTACTATAATTATAAACTTTCTTTAGCTAGAAAATAGGCATTCTTAAAACTATACCTCTACTACTACTTCTCTAAGACTCGTTTTATTAATAGTCTCTTAATATAATATATTAATATTAATCTTAAACTTCTCTTCTTAAATTCTCTTATAAGTAAATATCTAAGTTTAAGTCTTTACTATCTTTCTAACTATAATTTAAAGATACCTTCTACTAGTAAATACGCGAAGTCGATATATACTTAGTATAACTAACATCTCTACTTAAAGACACTTTCTACTACTAAACCTATAAAGTTAATATATATTTAGTATTATAGCTCTTATACTAGCCTAAAGATACTTTCTACTAGTAAACGCGTAAGGCTAACGATTTATACTTACTATAGCTAATATCTCTATCTAAAGACACCTTTTACTACTAAACTAGTAGAGTTAATATATATTTAGTATTATAGCTCTTATACTAGCTTAAAGATACTTTCTACTACTAAACCTATAAAGTTAGTATATATTTAGCTTATAAACTATTTATATCTTTAGAATTACTATTTATCTAGTAGCTCTCTTATAAGTAAACGCTACTACTCTTAGATAAGATATAACCTATTATAAGAAAGAGAAAGCTTTTATCTAATCTTATAAGTCCTTCTAGTATACTCTTAATTAAAACTAAATTAAGAAAAAGTAGTAGGAACTTTATATTTATACTAAAGTTTTCTAGTAAAAGCTTAAGAATATCCTAACTATATCTTATAATAGCTAAGAACGGTTTATCTTAATATTTAATAAAGAAGACTACTAACTTCTTACTAATAAACTTAATATACTACTATTAAAGTATAAATCTAGAAATAACACTCTTAATAGTAAAGTAGCTACTAGAGATTATATTATTTTCTTATAGCTCTAAAATGTTATTAACTACTATAATAATAGTAATAATCTATAGAATTTTCTAAGTCTAGTTTAAAAACATAATATTATCTTCTATTAAAGAGGCCTTAAAAAGAACTAGCTATTAGTCTAGTACTAAATAGATATTAGAGATACTATTATAAAGTATATTAAATATAATAAAGCTATATTATAAAAAGATTAAGGTGATTATTTCCTACTACTCTATTACTTTATCGACTTCTAAGATTATTATAGTTAGGATAGAGTAGAGTACTATAAGAGAACTTAAGACTATAAAGAGATTATCCTAGGTTCTCTAATATCTAAGACTATATATCTTCTTAATAGAGGTATAAGAACTAAGACTCTTTACCTACTTTTAACTTATAGAAGATATATTATCTAACTACGTCTATATTATAGAGATAGTATTATTAGAGTACTTAACTAGTCTTTTACTAAAGTTTTTAAAGAGCTCTACTCTAGTAAGATTAAAGACCTATTAGCTTCTCTTCCCTCTCTTATAGCGTCTACTACTACTATAATTACTATAGATCTAGATATATCTATAAACTAACTTATAAACTCTAACTATTATAAGAGATAGAACCTTTAACTCTATCTAGAGCTTACTTTGTTTTTTTTAATAATATATAATAATTTATAACTTAAAGATCTTATTAAAATAACTAGTAGGATAATAGCCTTTATTATATAGCTTATTAAGTAGAAGCTTTTAAAGTTATTAGACGTCTATATATAGCTTTTATAAGGTAGTATCTCTATATCTCTTTACCTAGCCTTATTTCTTTAATTAGTAGACTAGATAGAGGTTTAGGTAAAAGAAGCTAAGCTAGATTTTAAAATTCTAGAGATATAAAACTATTCTACTATCTATTATAAAGATAATGTAATAGATTATACTTACTTTAAATTAATAATCTCTTTACTTTATATAAATACTAATACTTATAAAGTATTTATTTACTACTTAGAATAGTTTAGTAGAGTATATTATAGCTCTAACTAAACTAGAGTAAATAGGTAGAGTCTTAAGGATTATTAAAAGTTTTTACTATTAAATAGAAAATATATAGCTCCTCTAGTTAGTTTAAGCTTATAAAAGATATAAAGCTATAAAGAAGATAATTAATAGGAAAAAGAAGTTAAAATCGCGTATAAGTGCCTTAGTAAGGGACGACGTATTAGAGAAGAGTCTAGTAGAGCTAGCTTAAGAAGTATAGTTAGTATAAGTTATAAAAATGTTTTAGGAATTTATTTCATAAATCGAGTAGGTTTTTAGTATTAGATTTACTTTCTTATAGTTCTATTTAGCTAATATCTATATATATAATAGATATAGCGTTTAGCCCTTAGTAGAGTCTTTAGATATTTTATTAAAGTACTTTCTCTTAGTATCTTAATTTGGTTTAAAGCTAGGATACTTAGAATACCTACTTAGCAAGTATAATATATTATAGGATAATAGTTAGTATTAATATTAAACTTTATTAGTAGATAATTGTTTTAATTAATAAGAAAATATATAATAATTTAGATATAGCGTAGTATCTTTTATAAGTGAGCTACTAGGTAAGCTAGCGAGTAAGGTCGAAAGTAAGCTAGTAAATATAGTAGACTAGGTATATGACATAGCTTACTTAATAGCTTACTCGATAGCTTACTTAATAGCTTACTTAATAGCTTACTTAATAGATAACTCTTATACTAAGTAGTATATCTATAGAGACTTCTATACTAGTAACCTAGCTTCTCTTACCTTTAATCCCTCTCCTCTTTATATATATATCTACTATTCTATATATCTACTATCTTATATATCTTATTATATTATAACTTTTTATCAAGGCCAGGTCTAGAGAGTACTCTAACGAGTCTCTCTTTATAAAATCTTTTCCTAGGTTGTCTTTCTTCTATAAAATAAGCTAATATCTTAATATAAATAAATAGAGACTAATAATAATAATAAATATTTATTTCTTAATAATTTAGATTTTAATAATAATATATAGATTAATTAAGATATATTTATACTTTATTACTTTAATATTATAAAAAAGAAACTAATATAAATAAATTTATAAAACTAGATTATATATTATAGTAATTAGAATAATACTATTCTATTTCTTAGTTTAATAATATTTACTAGTTAAGTAATATATAATTTTATATACTATAAAAGGATTACTAGAAATATCCTTCTTATTACTCTTTATTATAAGCTTTATAAATATTTTAAAATAAGAGTTAAATTAACGTTTTAATAAAAGGAGTTAATTATAAGGAAATTAAGTATTATAGTTATCTATAGTCTAAAGTAATATTAATATTAAAAGCTAGTTATTTTCTATTAAGTCTTTATAACTTTAGACTAGCTTTTTACCTAGACCTTTTAGAATTTTTTTACTATATTATTATAAGTAGAAAAATTTCTAAGTAAGCGTAGTCTTATAGTCTTATATAATTTATTTAACTTAAATACTTTATTTATATTCTAGACTTATAGAAACTATAGAATTATGTTTATTTTAACTAGATTAGAACTACTAAGTACTATTAAATACTATTTAATTAAGAAATTTAAGCCTCTTATTCTACTAGAGGCTTTAGTACTTAGATAGTAAGCGTATTACTATAATATACCTATCTATCTTACTTTTATAGAAAGGAGTTAGACTCTAGGCTAGAGCGTCTATACTATTAGAGTTATAATAGAAACTAGTAATATAAGCGAGAGATTAGATCTAATTAACATTTTATTAAGAGCTAGCTTTAAGAGAGCTTTTTTATACTAAATCTACTTAGTAGAGAGGTTAATATACTAGTAAGTGCTCTTATACTTATTAGTAATTTACCTATTAATTAAAGCTTAATAAACATATCTACCTTAGATAAGAAAGAGGAGAATAGAGGTTAAGATAAGCTATCTAAAAGATATAGGTATTATTTTAAAGCTATATACTCTACTTCTACTAATAATATTAAACGGTTTAAGAGGCTTAACTAGACTAGACTTATAAATATAGTCTATTGTTATAAGGTAACGCTTAGGCTAATTAATTAGTACTAGAGCGAGAAATATAAGATTATAAGTTATATACTTTAGAGTATCTTATTAAGACTCTTATTAAATATATATATATTTATTTAATATAATATTACTTATAAATTTGCTTCTTATATATAAAGGAGGTATCTTAAGATATATACTAGGGTTTAATTTATAATAAATACTATATACTAGTATATATATACTCTTAAATATTAAATACTATAGAGCCTCTTCTATATTAAAGGACTTAGGATATCTAATAGAGAGAGAGTAGAAAGAGACTAGAGTAGAAAGTCTTACTTTATCTTATTATATTAAATTATATTACTAAAGAGGTATATTATTTCTTATTTTCTTTAAACTTTTAAAAAAGATATTACTAATACTAATATTTTTATAGCTAGGAAAGTATTCTTAATTTATAAATATAATATTATAGGAAAGTTTAGTTACTTTAGCTTTCTACTTACTTAAATATAAAGTATATCTATACTCTTAAAAAAGAGAGTAAATGTTCTAATAATATTAAGAGAGCTTAGTAGTACTTATTATTAATATATAAGATTAAGTTTAATAATAATATTCTAGACTTACTAAGACTTTATATAGAGTAACAACTATACTAGTTTATAAGAAAAAGAGAGTATAATACTACTTATAAAGTAATAAAGATACTATTTCTCTACTTTATTTCTATTAAATTACTTCTAAATTACTCTAAAATCGTTCTTAAACTCTAAAATTTTCTCTTATACTATATCTTAAGATATTTTTTAAAAGGTAATACTAATTCCTCTATTACTTAGAAGAAGTAAGACCTTATAAGAAACTATTTTAGCTACTTCTTTATAAGAAAAATATAAAAGAGAATTATTAAATTAAGTAAGAGGAATACTTTATATTAGTAGATATTCTAATACTAGTTTCTAAAAGGCTACTCTAAAGCTAAAATTCCTATACTATATAGTATCTATCTAGAAAATAGAGTATTTTTAAGATAGTAGTAGACTATATTACTACTATTAAAGTAGAATTACTAAGAATAGGTTAATCTTATAATAAGTAGGAAAAAATAGAGGATCTTTAAACTAAGTATATAAAATTATAGACCTAGTATTATATTAATAAGGAGTTTATATAATTTTAAATCTAAGTAACTATAAGAATTTAAAAGTAGAGGAATATTTATAATTAATATAATATAAAAGGGATAAAAAAGGCTAACTAGTTACTTTAAAGTCTTTATAAGTAGTATACTATTTCTAAATTACTCTTAAAGTAAATACTAATTAATAACTCTATTTTCTAGCCTTTTAATACTTTAGAAGTAGGCTTAAAAGATTAAAAACCTACTTAATAAACTCTCTCTTAGTAAAGCTTATCTAAAAGGGATTTTACTAAAAACCTTTAACTTTAAAACTCTTAAGAAAGAGTCTAATTAGAGAATATAGTAGTATAAAGCTATATAAGAAGAGGTTATATCTCTTACTTTAAACCTATTATATCTTTAATTTATAAATAATATTATTATCTTATAAGATATTAATATATACTAGTACTTATAATAATATATTAAGGAAAAGAAACTACTTATATATAAGTAGGAAAGATTAGTAAAATAGATATATAATATATTATAAGTACTACTAAATAACTAGGATTCTATACTAGAGAGTTATATAGTAAATTCCCTTTTATTTTAGTATAATATTCTTAAAAGAATTATTATTTATAAGTAAGTACTTACTTATAATAAGAGGTATAGTAATATAAGCTAGAAGGGGAAAATAATAGGTATTACTCCTTCTAATCCTTATATATTATTCTTAATACTATAAATACTCTAAATACTTTAAATTTATTACTACTAAGCTTTAAGAAGTAGAAAGAGAATAGAAGTAGACCTTATATATCTTAATAAACTTAAGAAGATATAAGTAAAGATTTTTCTAAATTAAATAGAAGTAATAATAATAAAGCTATAGTTAAGTATATAAATACTCTTTATAAGGTAATTAAGCTTCTTAAGATTAAGAATACTAAGATATTAAACTTTAAAAGGTTGTTTTAAAAATACGAATTTATAGTAGAATAATATATATCTCTTAAAGATTATAAATACTCTTATAAGATATATAAAGAAGAACGTTAAACTACTAAACTATTCTATCAAAGAACTCTAAGTTATAATTAAATAAGTAAGCTATTAAGTAAGCTATTAAGTAAGCTATTAAGTAAGTTATTAAGTAAGTTAGTAAGTCTAGAGTAGAACTATTAATAATCCTCTAATTAATTATAGAATAGGTTAAATAACTAATAGCTTTAACTTAAAGTTTAATATTAATAAGAGTAGAAAGGGCTTAAAATACTAGATTATATAAAATATAGATAGCTAATCTTACTAGAAGATAGCTCTAATAAAAGAGGATAAACTATATATTTTAAATTAAAAACTATTAAATTATAAAGTAAGTAAGTAAGCTACTAAGTAAGCTACTAAGTAAGCTATCTATATTTATTATTAGATAAGTACTTAAGTATAAGTATAGAGGAAAGAAGGTCTAGAGATATATCTCTATTTAAATACTTTTTATAACTATTATTTATATCTAAATTAACTTATATATATTAAATTTTTACTAATTCCTAGTATACTAGTCTCTTTATCTTTTCCTTTTCTTAAGTTTAGATCTCTCTTCTTATACTAATATATTTTATAGTAATAAATCACTAATAGCTTCTATCTCTTCTCCTTATCTAGGTTCGTAGCTATAAGCCTATAGATTCTATCTTATATTCTAAGCTATCTAAGCTAGTATCTAGTATCTTATATTATCACCTCTCTTATCTAAATTCTTATTATCTAAACCTATATTATCTTCTATATCTAGATCCTTCTCTAATATAGAGGTAGCTAAGGTTAATAATAAAGGTATAAATAAAGAAGATAATATAAGCTAAGTATTAACCTAAGTAGTAATAGTAGTAGAAGAAGCGTTTATTTCAGAGGTATATAAACCTATAGTTAAGGCTAATAAGGAATAGTCTTAAGAAGTATAGTATATAAATCTAGATAAAGAATAGTTTAATACTATCTTTAAGTTAATTTTTTATCCTATTAATATAGAGTAATAAGAGTTACTTCTACCTAGAGATATATATTTAGTTTAGTAGTAATACTTAGCTATAGCTTAGAGTTTTAACTAGATAATTTCGTATTATATACTAGCCTAGATCTACTAAGTTAGAGCAAAATACTTAAATTATAGTTACTCTCTTAAGCTTTATCTAAAGTAAGTTATTAAAAGTTCTCTAGTTTTTCCTTTTAAGTATAAGCTTCTTATATTATAAATTATTTTATAAAGCTAATTATTATCTCTATCTTTAGATTCTAAGATTAAAAGTCCTTTAGAAGACTTATAATAAAGTTAATAAGAAGAGTAAGATAGATAGAGAAAGAGAGAAGTAAGTACTATTATCTATTAAAGCTTAATTTTAAAACACTAAATACTATTAATAACTATAATAACCTAGTAGCCTATTTATAATATTATATATAATACTAGCTATCTTAAGATTATTAAATTATACTTACTTAATATTAGAGAAAGAAGAGCTACTTTAAAAATATAAATAAAGAATTATAATTACTAATACCTTTATATTAATTTATTATTATAAAGTAAGTAGAGAGAGAATAACTAAGGATTTTAAAACTCTTAACATCTTTAAGAAATACTTTACTCTCTTCTTATAATCTAAGCCTAATTCCTTTAACCTCTATAAATTCCTCTTTTATAGTTTTATAAGATAATAGACTTATAAAGTGTTATAAAAGTATAAAACTTAGCCTTAGCTAATCTAACTTAGAATTATAATTTAGAGTATATATTAGTTAGTACTTAGACCTTACTCTTATTTTTAAATATTAAACTATTCTCTAATATTTAAAAGTATATTTAGCTATCTAAATCCTTATTTTATATTAGAATAGACGCTTAGTATTTAATATATTTATAATAAAAGTAGTATTTAAGATAAAAGCAGTATTTATAATAGAGATAGTATTTATAATAGATATAGTATTAGTAATAAGAATAGTATTAGTTAAAATAGTACTAAGAATAATAAGACTATTTTCTATAATAGTCTTATTATTTTTAAAGCTATTCTAAATAATACTACCTTTATTATAAACACTATTCTTATTATAAAAGCTACGTCTATATATACTTTTATTAGTTAAGACTAGTCTTAGATTATTAGTAGATTTAAATTTAGTAAAGGCGAAGTTAGAACTTATAATAATATCTCTCTTCTCTTCTTATACTAGAAAACTTCTATTATTACTCTCTTATATAGTCTAGACTAATATAACAACCTTTTTTCAGAGACTAAATTTTTTAGTCTAAAACGCTTAATCTCACTTATACTCGATTAAAAAGCGAAATTCCTTTTATAGAGTCTCTTCTAAAAGGCCCTCTATCCTCGTCTATACTTCTAGAAAGAGGGGTAAGAAGGGGAGAGGTTTACCTAATTCCTCTTATTATAGCTATCTAATAACACTTTATCTCTAAAACTTCTAAGTCTCTTAAATAAGACACTATAGCCTAAACCTTCTTTAGAGGTATTAGAGAAGCTATAAACTACTATTTAAATACTATCCTTAATAGTACCTTCTTAGATCTCTTACCTCTTCTTTAAACCTTCTATACCTAGGTTACTAACCTTAGCCTCTCCTACTATAAAGTATATACTAAGAAGACCTTACCTCCTCTTCTCTTAGCCTATAGTACTTACTTAGAGTATAGAGACGCTACTACGCTCTCTCTAACCCTTCCCTCCTTTTTAAATACTATAAGAAAAATTTCTTATATATAAACTACTAAGAATACCTTATTACCTAAAAAGATACCTTAAACTACTAAGTCTTTAAAAAAGATAATAATAATAATAATAACTCTACTCTACTCTCTCTCTTCTATTTAGAAGAATAAGAATAAGAGATCTAGGCTTTTTATTCAAATCCTACCTAACTCCTTAAATAGAGTTTACTCTACCTACGTTATTTTCCTAACACTTTATAACCTAGGAATTAGATATAAAGACCTAGTATATAAGATACTCTTAGTTAATTCTAGCTTTACTATTATCTCTAAAGATAAAGAAGCTTTATAATCTCTCTTAGTAAAGAAAGCTAGTATATAAACTCTTTTTAGTACTACTAGAATAAAGCTTCTATAAAACTAGATAGCTTTCTATATTTTAAGTATTCCTTAGAAGGTAGAATCTATTTAGATTACTTAAGTAAGAGTAATTTAATCAACTCTAGCTCTTACTACTTCTAAAGTAGTAGTATTAGTAATTAAGGAACGAATTAGAGCTAACTCTATAAGAGTTTATATAGCTACTAGCTCCCTCTTAAATAACCTATTCTATACTACTTAAGTAGCCTTCTTTAAAGAAGAGGACGTAAGAGGCCCCTCTACTATCTTAAACATAACCTTAATTCTAGGTAGTAGAGTCTACTTAAAGCGTCTTTTAAAGAAGTCTACTATAATTTAGTACTTAAAGTACTAGTAATAGTATAATACTTAGAATTATAATAAAAGCTAATAATACTACCTCTATAGTAGTATAAAACACTTAAAAGACTTCTATTCTTAGTATATTAAATACTCTTAATATAAATTAAAGTACTTATACTATAGCAGTTCTTATACCTTAGATAATATTATATATTAACTCTAGCTAAAAGCTACTAAACCTCTACTTTTAATAGAGAATATAAGATCTATTTAATAAGTATACTCTAAGTAACAACTAAGAAAAGAGGACGATTTACCTTATAGCTTTATAGATATAGAAATAGACTGTCCTACTACTCTTTCTCTTCCTCTAAACCCTTAGTTAAGTAAAGAAGCTATCCTAAACACCTTCTCTTCTCTACCCTTATACTCTATCTCTTAACTTAAGAGCTCTAACACCTACTTTAATCTCCTCCTCTTATAAGTAGATAAGGACCTCTTAAATAATACTATCTCTAAGTCTTATAAATTAATATATATAAGTCTAGTAAGTACTAAGAACTAGCTCTCTAACTTATATATTCTAGATAAGTAGATATAGTTCTTATATAAGAACTATATATTTACTAAAAGGAGATTAACTATTAGATTATAAGACACTACTTAAACTATACTTACTTTTCACCTATTTATAACTAGAATAAGGACCTCTCTTAAACACTTACTTTTATATAAAAAGAGGTAAGCATCTTCTTAAGCTAATAATTACTAATTATACTCTTACTTAATTACTAAGACCTTATTTATATTAAGATTACGCTCTCTTAAAGCCCTCTACTATATATCCTTAATATATATAATACTCTCTTAGGCGCTAAGAGTACTAGAGAGGCTATTAACCTCGTTCTTAACTTAGAATATATCTATACTATAAATACTCTTATAGCTAAAGACTTAAATTTAAAGAGCTAGCTCTAGTAACTAGACTTCCTTAGCTAAGAAAGTATATAGTCCTCTCTACTTATTAGCTAGGTAAAAGATAGAGAGCTATAACTTTCTACTCTCTCTAAGATATAAACATATAACTTTAATAATACTCTTAACCTTACCTTTTACTCTAATAACCTCTTCTAAAAAAGAGCCTCTACTAAAGTAGATCTCTTTTTTAAATATAGCTTAGATTATCTCTTACTTCTTACTTAGCTCCTATATATAGGAAATCTAATAGAGAAGGACCCGCTTTTAAAGCTTAGTACTCTTAACGCTAAAACCTTCGAAGTAACTCTTTAAAGTAAGCTTAAAATATAATAGCTATTTAAACTTATAAAGTAACTAAATACTAATTTATTAGAGGCCTTAGTAAGATTTATTACTAAGAGTATATATAACGTATATCTTTATAGTACTAAGTAAGAACTCAGTTATAGATTTAGATACCCTTAGTAGAATAAGGAGTACTAGGTAGTAGCTACTAAGGCTAGGTAAGTATAAAGACGTAGAATAAACTTATAAGCCTTAAAGTCTCTCTATAAGAGTCTAAGATAAGAGATCTAAAAAGTAAAGAGAGAACACTTCTATAGTCTAATTAATAAGATAATAAGTAGTAAAGACGTTTTTAAGATTTATAAATAGTACTAGAGTACTAGAGTCTATAAGTCCCTACTTTTAAAGGACTTAATAAGCTAATTAGGCTTTACTACTTAAGAAAAGTAAAAGATCCTAGTATAAGAGCTACTTATAAATAAGGCCGAGGTTAAGAATATTCTATTTAATACCTTAACTACTACTTTCTAGTCTCTCTTATAAGCTAACCTTACTTTATATAAGGTTAAGGAATTAATCCTTAGTAAAGCTTTAACTATACTAAGAGAGGATAAGCTTATAATAAGGGTTTTTAAAGTAGCCTAGCTATAAATATTAAGCCTTATCTTCTCTTTATTTAAAGGCTATATTAAGATAGGCTTTTACTTAAAAATCTTCTATACTACTATTATTACTATTATTCTAAAGCCTAATAAAAAAGATAAATCTTCCCTTTAAGTATACTAGCTAATTATACTACTCTTAGTTCTTAGAAAAGGACTTAAAAGGCTTCTTACTAAGCAAGTCTCTTAGATAGCTATTAAACATACTATTCTAGGATAGAACTAGTTTAGCGCTCTCTTACTAAGAGCTACTATAGACTTTACTACCTACCTTACTTTTAATATTAAGTTAGCTTTTATAGATAAATAAGAAGCCTCTCTCTTTACTCTTAATATTAAGAAGGCCTTTAATATAGTACTTCTTAGCTACTTAATTAAAAGACTTAGAGAATAAGAATAGCTATACTACTTTATAGAATAGGTCTCCTCTTTCTTAACTAATAGATTTATAAAAGTAAAGCTTAATAAAGAGATAAGAGATGCTATCTTACTTAAATATAGCCTCTCTTAAAGCTCGCCTATCTTACTAATCCTTTTTATACTATATATCTAACCTCTATTTAGGTTAGAAGTTAGCTTGCTTCTAGTAGTATAGAGATTTAACTATACTAATAATATTAAACTACTTACCTCTAGACCTTTAAAGGTAGAGAATATTATACTACTTATAGAATAAGTAACTAGTATACTTAAGTAAGGTATAAATAAGAGTATTACCTTTAATACTAAAAAGTTAAAACTTATCTACTTCTCTTATAAAAGAAAGTAAAAAGGAAGAGGGATTTAACCTCCCCTCTCTATTATAGTTAAAGGAAAGATAATAGAGCTTATAAAAGAGCTTTAGTAGCTTAGTATCTTCTTTAACCCTTACCTTACTTTTTATAGCTATATTAAAAGAATAGCTAGTAAAGCTACCTTTATAGCTAATACTCTTAAAAGTATAATAAATATAGTAAGAGGATCCTCTCTATACCTCCTAAAATAAGCTATTATAGCTTATATCCTTTTAATTACTTACTTTAGATATAAGACCTAGTATCTAGGCTAGATAAAGAAAATAGGTAGTATAGGCCTTATAAATAACTAGATTAGCTATTACCTAATACTCCTAGATAGAGTAGTTATAAAGTATACTAGAATCATCCTTCTAGTTTATAAAACTACCCCTACCTTAGTACTCCTTATAAAATCTAGCTTATTAGCTACTAAGATTACTCTTACTACTAAAGGTAAAGCCTTTAAAGCTAGAACCTAACGTTTTAACTTAGCTTACCTACTTAAGTAATACCTAAATAACTCTTACTTAAAGGCTAGGCTTATTTACTAGTTCTCTTAACCTCTCTCTCTCTTAGAAGAAATCGATCTAATTTAAGACCTTCTATAGAATAGAGGTTTTAACTAATAAACCTATCTTCTTAAGATAGTAGGCTTAAGCTTTAATAGTAATAAAGAATCTTATAAAGCTAAATTCCTTAAATTCCTTACCTTAGTCTCTTTTATAAACTTAGTTATATTTACTAATAACTCTTACTTAGATAATAAAAGTACTAGTAGAGGTATATACCTTATAAGAAGAAGGGTTATATTAAATATAAAGCTCTTCCTTTTTAATAAAACCTTAGAAATCTATAATATAAAGGCGAAAGCTACCCTACTTAGCCTTAAACTAGCTCTTAGATCCTCTTTTTAGTCCTTAGTTATAAAATACTAGATTTATCTTAATAACCTTAAAGCTATACTCTAACTAACCTACTAGTCTTATAATATATTATAAGGAACCTTTAATAAGGTCTTTAACTTTACCTAGCTATACCCTAGAAAAATTTAAATAAGATAGTACCTTAGTTATATAGGAATCTATAGTAATATAATAGCTAACTAAGCTATAAGGAAAGTAGCTTACTTAACTCCTTCTTCTAGCTCCTACCTCTTACTCTATACTACTATACTTAATTATAAGGCTAAGAAGATAGGAATTAAGCTTATAAATTAACTCTAGTAAACTACGCTCTTAGACACCTATAAGAGGCTAGGTCTTACTTCCTAGTCCTTAAAGCCTAAGACTCTTAAGCTACTAAGAGAGGTCCTAGCTTAGCTAATTATAGCTTATACTAGCTATAGAGACTTTATAGTATACTACCTTTACTTCTTCTACTTTAATATACTTCTAAAGTTAAGGAACTATAAATATAAGAAGATAAAGACATAATTCTACCTACTCTTTTATAAGCTTATAAATAAGAAAGACCTAAGGCTATTAGCCGAGGCTAAAGGAAAGCCTTAACTCCTCTTTAAACCTAGGTCTAAAGAACTCTTTTATAAGGTCTATACTAAGACTAAATTCTTTATAAAGATCTATCTCTTAAAATAGTTTAATTACTTTATCTTTCTCCTCTCTCTTATACTTTTATATATCTCCTTTATCTTCTTCTAACTTATTAAACTATTTAAGAATAAGAGCTGTTTTAAAAGTAGAGCTTCTCTTTAAACTGTCTTTTATAAATTAGCTCACTCGTTTACGCTCTCTATAGCCTAGAGCACCCCTCTAGCGTTATTTGCCCTCTTTTAGGACTTTTTAAGACCTAGACTACGCGATCTAGACTCTGTCTAATGTTAAATAGTAATAAATAAATAAATAAATAAATATATAGTCTAGACTATATTATAAGTATTAAGAAGAGAGATAAATTAGAAAATAACTTAACCTTTTAAGGTAAATTTTATACTTCTTAGAATATCTCTTAAGCTCTAAAAGGTATAAGAACCTTTTATAAATTATTAACTCTAAGTTTAAATAAAGGGATACATTCTCTATATCTTATAAGAAGAAATATAAAGGTTTTAGAGTTTTAAGTATAGCTTATAGAGAGAGATATATAGTATAGCTTATTAGAAAGGATATATAATATAGCTTATTAGAAGAGATGTTTAATATAGCTTATTAAGAGAGATGTTTAGTATTACTTAATATAGTTCTAAATAATTAAATTCTAAGTGTATTTAGAAGCTATATACTTAAAGTATAAGTGTATATAAGCTACCTAAATCTTTAAATAAGCTACTTAAATCTTTAAGTAAGCTATCTAAATCTTTAAGTAAGCTATCTAAATCTTTAAGTAAGCTACTTAAATCTTCGAGTAAGCTAAGTAAGTAATTAGATAAGCTATTATCTCTTAACTAGGTATATAGTAGATAGAATTGTAGTAGATAGAGGGCTTAGGCTAATAACCTATATCTAAAGTAGAGTAGAGTAGAGTATAGTATAAAAACACCTATTTACT
Organism: Hymenoscyphus infarciens; assembly: GCA_001414345.1. NCBI lineage: Eukaryota > Fungi > Ascomycota > Leotiomycetes > Helotiales > Helotiaceae > Hymenoscyphus > Hymenoscyphus infarciens. The sequence continues at coordinate 46,051 of LLCB01000271.1, read as the reverse complement.
AGTACTTAAGAATATAAACTTACGTATTATAAAGTTATATATACTAGGGAATAACTAGTTACTTCTCTATATGTTTATAATAAAAGAGAGATTATAATTTATACTAATAGCTTATATAGTCTATAGTTCTATAATTATAAATCCCTTAATATACTATCTTTAGTCTTAATTATAAATCCTTTAGTTATAAATCCTTTAATAAAAGACCTATTTAATTTATATTTATATACTATATATACTAATCTATAGCTCTCTTATAGAATTAAAATATAGTATATATAATAGATATATAAATATAAAAGGAAATATAGCATAGATTTAGCTAGCTATACTAAAGCTCTAGCTTTACTATAGAAAAGATTACTAAAAGTTAATAGCTTTATCTAGATAGAAATAAATTAGATGCCTTAATTCTAGGTTCTATTTATAATTTAGTACTTTATTATTTTTTATATATAGTAATATAACCTTCTTAGACTTAGAAGAAAAAAGGATCTATAAAAGATATAAAGGCTTTATAATTTACTATAAGTTAAGTAGGACGTAGTACTACCTCTTTATCTTAATTTTATTACTCTATATTAAAATAAAATCGATTATTTTATCTAAGCTAAGAGTTAGTTTATGAAAAAAGATTATATATTTATATAAAAGAGAAGAGAGATTATATAAGAACCCTTTATAAAGAGATAGTTAGAATTAATATAGAATAAGGATATTAGCTAGCTAGTACTAGTAATAAGAGCTAATATTACTTTAAAATAACTACTTCTAATAATATCGCCTACTATAAAGAGTATTCTAAGTAATCTAACTCTTTTACTAATTATAAGTAGACTACCTCTATATAAGATTACTCCTACTCTACTAGCTCTTCTAAGTTTAATTAATAGTTCTCTAGCCTTTTTATTAATTAAGAGTATACTATCTCTAAGTAAGAGTATAAGTAATAGTCTTTTAGCTCTTTTACTAATAAAGAGCGCTTTACTTTTAAGTAAGAGTATCTTAACCTAGTTTAAAAACATAAGACCTCTATCTCTATTACTACTAGTACTAGAACTAATAATACTAATCTTATAACTATTACTAATTAATAAAATCAAAGACTCTATAGAAAGTTTATTTTATAGTCTCTTATAATTACGTAATAATAGTCTAGATTTTCCCTCTATTATTAGTACTAATATACTAGCCTTTATATTCCTTTTTAATTTTACTTATAATAATAATATTAATTTAAAATAAAGTACTTTTTTTAATTTTCAAGGCTCTACTATATTATAGTATAGTTTATTAATATATATCTTTACTTATAAGCTTTTTTTAAAAATATACCTTTTTTTAGATATAAGGTAATTCTAATATTATAAATATATCTAAAAACTTAATTTTAAACTTATAATAATTCTTTGCTAGCTATTTGAAATAGTTCTTTTTTTATAAGTAAGAAAGATTTCTCGAGTAAGCTAGAGAATGCTAGCTATTAACTAAGCCGAGTAAGCTAGAATTTATTAAGTATGCTTTTTTCAAGCTACGTAAAATCTATTATACTTCTATATACCTAAGACTTTAACTCTTATATAACTATAACAACTACGTAGTAAAGATTTATATACTAGAGTAGTTTTATATTATTAATATATACTTATAATTTTAGATTTTTTATTAATTTTATTTATATATACTAGCTTACTAGCTTACTAGTATACTAACTAGCTACTTATATACTCTATTAACTTATAACTTTAATATATATATATATAATAATATACTAGAAATATTTTATTAATTACTTTATAAAAGTATATATACTTAGCTTATAATTAATATAAACTACTTAAACTTCTTATTCTAGCTTTCTTATATAACTTTATTATTTCCTTTACTAGTTTTAGTTACTAATTTTAATAGTTTATTTACTTACTAATTTTTAGTAGTATTAAGCTTTAAAGAGTTTAGTTTTAGTTTCTAGGGATTTTAGTTTTTAGAGATTTTAGTTTTTAGAGATTTTAGTTTCTAGGGATTTTCTATACTTAATAGCTTACTTATTAGATTACACGTTAGCTTACTTACTAGCTTACTCGTTAGCTTACTCGTTAGCCTACTTATTAGCTTCTCTACTAAACTCTCCTTTCTTCTCTTCTAATATAGATATATAGCTTTTATACTAAGAATAGTACTTTAAAGTTACTCTTTATTAGAACCCCTTTTTATACCTTACTAGTACTTATTTCTAATCCTTTCTAAGTATAATTTTAAAAATAATATATCTATATTAGATAATTTTAACTACTTTTAAACTATCTAGAAAACTAGATACTTTAAAAGCTTATATAAAGGCTATTAAAAATCTTCTATTATATTATCTTAAGTTTAAGAAATAAATTCTTTTCCTTATACTAGTATAAAATTAAATTACTTATTAACCTTTTAATATCTATATAAAGAATTATTCTTTTAAACTCTATTATATATTTTATTTCTAAGACTAGAGATAACCTCTTTCTAGGCTTATTTATACTTAGTATAAGGTTAAAACTCTCTAATAACTTTTAATAAATAGTACCTTATATTTTCTTAACTTAAACTCTTTCTTTTAAACTTATATAAGAAGAAGGCTTAATAATAAGAGAATTTAAGTCTATTTATTTATAAGGAGATAGTAATTCCGCTTTCTATATATAAATTCCTTTCTCTAGATCTACTAATATAAGTCTTAAAACCGATTTATTAGTATAATTTAAAAAGGCAAAGTTCTCTAATTTAATATATCTATTAAAAAGAGTAATACTAAGCTTAGTATTCTTAAAAACCTTATATATTCTTATTCCTCTCTCTATATAAATAACTATAGTATAGATTTATATTATTAGTATTAACTAATTACTAAGATAGCTTATTATATTAATCTTAACATTTCTAAGCTTACTTATAATTCTTATATATATATTTAGTAATAGCTTCTTCTTTTCTAATCTTCTCTTTTCAACTTCTTAGTATTATACTTTATAAAACTCGATATTAAGCTATTAGTTAAGTAGTAGTAGTAGAGGCTATACTTTAAAAGTGTTAAGAAAATACTTTTCTACTTTAAAAGTAAGCTAGGATTTTTCTTAGTTACTTAATAAGTTATACTATAGATTACTATAGAGTTAGTATTACTATTAGAAACTATAATTAGAGTAGAGTAAAAGAAATAATTTAAAAGAGAAAGAAAAAATTACTTATCTTTAATACTTAAAACGTTAAGCCTTATCCTCTAATAAGTTCTAGACCTTTTTATTTTCTCTACTTCTTAGAACCTTTTAAATACTATAAGGTCTTAAATTTCTTAATCTTTTAATAGTACTACTATATACTTTAACATTATAAGAGTATAATAGTAAATATAGAGACTTTAAGAGTACTATAGGTAAAGAGGAGAAGGTACTATATATTAATCTTATCTTATTCTACTAGGTATTATAGTTATTAGTAGAATATTTAAGATAATTTAAATATATAGTTTTTTATCTCTAGACTTATATTACTATCTTATTTCTTATTATTAATAAATAAAGAAGATTCTATACTTATAGCTTAGTAGTTACTATATAAGATAAAGGAAGGTGTTTTCTTAAATTCTATAAGTATATAATTTTATTCTTAGTTTACTTACCTTTTATTATAGCCTACTTTCTAGCTTTCTTATATTTTCCTCTTAACTATTAGTACTTTTCTCTAGCTTAACTAATAAATCTACTATAAAATATATAAAGTAGTAAGAGTATATAAGTACTAAACTAACTAATATTTCGCTCTATATACTTTTAGTCTTTTGTAGTATATTATATTCTCTCTCTCTCTCTCTACTATTATAATAAAATAAAATACCGTAGTTAAAATTAATTTAAAATTACTATAAACAAGTTCTTAAATACTAGCTACTCTCTCTAATTTACTAAGTATTATAATTAATTAATTAGCTCTTACTCTTACTAACATTTTAATTAGGATTCCTTATCTAGTAGCTTATATAGTACTTTTTTACTAGTTAAATAATAAGTGTTTAACTAGAGAGGTAATATAGGCTACCTACTAAGTAGCTTAGGTATACTCTTTCTAGCCAAATCTATATCTTATTATAGGCTTACTAGGCTCTGTAAAATCTATAAATTATCTATATTACTAAGACTATATTAAAGAGGTAGCTATATAGTATAATATAATAGAAAGAATAATAAGTAATCTAGTTAAATTAATAAATAAGCTAGTATATTAATAAGTAGATAAGTATTTTAGTAAGTAAGCTAAGAGAATTATAAGTAAACTAGGGGATTAATAAGTAAGCTAGTAAGTAAGCTAGTAAGTAAGCTAACGTATAATCTAATAAGTAAGCTAATAATTAAGCTTATATAATTAGTAATCTAAGCTACTTTTTATAAGTAAGCTAGTAAGCTAGTAAGTAAGCTTATAAGTAATCTTATAAGTAAGCTTTAGCTATTAGCTTACGTCTTAGTTCACTTACTAGATTACTTATTAGCTTACTATTACTCTTTCTTAACTATTAAAGACTTAGAAAGTAAAGGTTTAGATAAAAGATAAAATAGATATCTATAAAGTAATACTTATAATAAGCCTAAGTCAAGTAATAGAACTAGTTTAAAGAAATCTATAAAATTAAGCCTAATTATAAATATAATTATAATATAATATAGAAATCGTTTAAGTATAGTTTAAAAGACTATTTAACTATATTAAGATATAAAAATCTAAATACTAATCTTAAATAATAATACTATATTAATTAATATATAAGTATAAAACGCTACTACGCCTCTAATATATCTCTAAAAGATAAAATCCTAATCCTAGAGTACTATTCTAAGTATCTACTAAACCTATATAATTAGAAAAGTAATTAAGAGCTCTAGATCTCTACTTTAAATACTAGTACTAAAATAATAATTTATAGATAATAAGAGATATAAAACTAGGCTATATAATTTACCTTTACTTACTCTTACTACTATTACTAAGCTTTTTAGCTATAAGGAGAGGAGTATATTTCTAAAGATATTTATTCTTTTAAGTAATAAGATTCTATAATTTAACGTTAACTAATAGTAAATCTAAAACTAATAAAGAGTAAGAAGAGGAAAGATATACTCGTTTAGTATAAGATATAGTCTTTATATCCTCTACTAGCTACTTATTAATAATAGATTAATTAAAGAGTATATTATTATCTCTATAATAAGGTTTAGTATCTATATAGTTAGTTATAGATAATAAAAGAGACTATCTACTAGTAGGTAGTTAAAGAGATAGATTTATAGTTATAGTATCTATATTTATTAAGGCCTAGCTTAGAATATTATAAATTAGATTACCTAGGATATATATATTAGAAAATAGGTAAATATAGTTAGGTATATAAGGATTAACTTAGATTTAGGCTTATAATAGTAATAAGGAAGAGGTAAGATTATCTAAGAACTATATCTATTATATATATTCTAGGAAATCCTTAGAAGAGGTATTATTATTAGAATAATATAGTAGATAAGTATTATTATTACTATATAATAGTATACTTAGATTACTACTTTTAAATTCGTCTCTATTCTATAGTAAAAATTTATTAAAATTAAACTTACTCTTATTAGAGTTAAAGAGAAGTAGAGTATAAACTCTTACTTTATTCTACGCCTTCTTCTCTTATACCTCTTCTTTTAACTTTTATAAAAATACTTAAGTATTATCTTTAGAGTTTTATATATATAACTATAAAGAAGGGTTAATAAGTTATAATTACTAGAATAGCGTTTAAATCTACTTTATACTATTAAGATTTTTAAGCTAAAGTTTAATCTAAGAAAGAGAAAGGAAAACTACTATATTAAGGATATCTTATCTTATAATAGCTTCTTAATTATCTTAGTACTTCTAGATATTAATACCTTATCTAGTAAGACTATAGTAGCACATAATTATACTAATTTAACTAGGACTAAGTATATAACTAATAGTATATAATGTTAGTTTAATATTATAATACCTCTTATTCTTATTCTTATTCTTAATTACCTACTTATACTAGTATTTAATTTCTAGAAGAGTATTTAGTTTTAGAACTACTAGAATATTAATTTATAAGGCTTATAAGAGAGAGCTAGAGCTAGTAGATCTTTTAGCTATTCTTCTCTTAAAAAACATAGTATTCTACTAAAGGTAAGATTTTTAGTTCTTAAACCTATTCTAGACTCTTACCTTTAATTATTTATAAATAGTAGTATTATATTCTAGATTACTAAAACTAAGGTCTCTTAAAAGATTATTATAGGCTTCTTATAAATAGTTAGTCTTTATAAATCTTATACTTTAAGTATACTTAATAAATCCTAATTCCTCTTTTATAAGATAGTAAATATCTACTTAGTATAACTAAATCTCCTAGAAATAACTTATATTAAAGTCTACCTTCTGTTTTTATATAATAGCTAATAGAGATATACTATTAAGCTTAGTCTTATAAACTAGAATTTTAAAGTCTACTTTATCTAGTAATTATAGTTCCTTATTATTAACTCTATTATAAAGAACCTAAACCTAAGCTAGTTTACCTATCTTACCTAATACTTAGATACTATACTTAAGCTTCTTATTATTAATAATAGTAATCTCTTAAATGTTTATACTAAAAGGGCTTAGTAGTATTTATAATATCTTATAGATACCTTAAGTATATATAGCTTTATCTTTAGAAGGTAGAGAAGAAGTAAGAGGTAGGAAATTAAAGTATAGCTAAAAGTGTTTAACTATTATAGAAGTTCTTAAAGCTATAATAGAGATAGTACTATTACTAAAAGTAAAAGTTAGCTTTATATATCTATTAAAAAGATTATAAGATTATATTATAAAATAAGTTTAATAGTTATTAAAAGTTAATTAACTATAGCCTTACTTATAAGAGACTATAGTTAGTTTATTAAATTAATTAATTCTTTAATCTATTTTAATTAGATATATAAGAGTAAAGATAAATTAGTAAAACCTTAATATAGGTAATATAAGTAAAGTATAAGAGACTATAAAAGCTAGTTATAATTCCTTAATCTAATAGAGTAGGAGGAGGTAAGAGAGGCACTAATTAACTAATAGTATAGTTACTTCTCTTCTCTCTATAACTTTAACTATCTTAGAACTAGCTTAAATACTATTAGAAACTATTTACTACTTACCTACTTAATCTAATATTATATTAATTTAACCTTCTAAAGTAATATTCTTAATCTTAATACTAGCTTTATATAGTATTTATATACTCTTAATAAAATTAGGTTATATAATTACTTTATAAATCTACTACTATCTAAATAAATAAAGCTTCTAATAATAACTACTTAGAGTCTTATCTTAAAACCTCTAAGCATAGATAAGCTTAAACCTAATCTAAATATCTACTATTCTTATCTTTTATAAGTATTATTAAAGATTCTAAGTTATCTAAAAGACTATATTAATAAGTTATAAGTCTTTACTATAAACTTATTAAACTTATAACTAGCTAGTAAGACTACTCTTTTAAATATTTATATATAATACTATATATTAAAAAAAGCTCTCTATCTCTAGTACTAAGAATAAGAATACTAAATTAAACTTAAAGAGTATAATAATTATCTTATAAGTATTAATTCTAGAATAAAAGTCTACTCTACTAAATATACTCTAAGCTTTATAGTAATTTATAGCTACTCTAGTATTAAGTATCTTCTATAATACTCTCTTCTTATTTATTTATTATAATAGTTTCTCTTATAATTCTCCTCTCTTATCCGCTGCTTATAATAATCCTTTCTTAATTATATATTATAATATACCTCTTCTACCTACTATAATATATAATACTAGTTATAGTACAGTTTCGCCTACCTTTAGTAGCCTACCTTTACTAGAAACTAGTTTAAGAAATAGAATAAAGGGAATAGAGGTACTAAATTATATTTTAAAGGTTAATAGAAAAGCTTATAAACTTACTATATATTTAAAAGCTCCTTTATTATTAGATACTTTATTAAATAAAAAGATTCTACTTAAATAAGTTAGTTTTTTATTCTTTATTCTATTAAAAAATTCTAACTTATTATAAGAACTTAGAAAGGACTAGATCTACTAATACTATACTCTTTAATTATATCTTAAAACGTCTAACTAAACTAAGGTATAGATAGCTTAAAAGCTTCTTCCTAAATTAAATACTATCTTTTTATATATATATAACTCTATAAATAAGGAAGAAAGTAATTTCTAGATATATAAGGCTTCTTAAAATCTACTTATAAGTAACTTCTTTACCTATCTCAAAGCCTATATAGATTAATATATTTACTTTATAAGAGGTATTATTAATATATTAGATATAAAAAAAGATACTAATAAAGTAGCTAAGAAATAAAGGAAGTTATAAGTATTAGCTTAGTACTAATATAGTATTATAGTAAGAGTATAGTAGTAATAAGTAAAGAAGCTTATAAGGCTTTATTAGAATAGTATAAATCTTTAACTAATTTAGAGTTAACGATCTATAAGCTAGGTATAGTAGTAATAGGCTTTTAATAAATATTAAGAGATATCTAAAGATAGTTAATTCTCTATATAATACTTATAAGAATAGAAGTAAATATAAATATAGAGCTTAGTAGAACGTAGATTAATTATAGTATTAATACTAGGATTAGTACTATATAGGATTAATATTAAGAATCTTTATAAATAGAATATATATATATATAAAGACTTCTTAACCTATTCTTTACTTTAGTAAGCATATGTTTTTAAGTTACGAATCTATAGACAACCCTATAAAAATCAATAAGTAAGCTAATAGATAAGCTATTAATATAGTAAGTAAGCTGTTAAGTTAGGTAAGCTTATAAACGAGCTTTAAAAGCCCTTAATACTAACCTTATTACTATAACTACCTTATAACTACTATTAACTACTATCTATCTTATAACTACTATTAACTACTATCTATCTTATAACTACTATTAACTACTATCTACCTTATAACTACCTACTATATTACTACTCTCTATATATATATATTTATTAGAAATTCATTTCTAGCTACCTTTATATACTATCTATCTCTAAACTACTAAAGAGAGTCTTCTAGTAACCTATAGTTAGTCTTCTTTATACTCCTTAACCTTTTTACTTTAACTTATAGTTATAATAAGTATTCTTATACTCTATTAATAATAGTATATTATCTTACTTAAGATACCTTTCTACTATATAAAGAATAGTTCTTAACCTATATCTAAGAGTACTATTAATTCCTCTACCTATTATACTATCTTAAAACTAGACCTATTATATAAAATAAAGATTATAAACCTCTTAATAGTAAACTTCCTAAATAGTGTTAACTTTATAGCTTATCTAAAGCTTTAAAACCTTTTAATACTTATACTTTCTAATAATAGATAAATTAAAGTTATTTACCTAGTAATCTTAAATTTAGAGTTAAACTACTTAGTAGTAAGATATTAGATCTAAGAGAGTATAAGATAGGTTTTTTTTAAAATAATAGAGTTTTAGAGAGTAATTTCTAATAGTAAATAGAGTTTCTTAGTAAAGGATAATCTAGTCTTTTTATACTTTTAGATTATTAAATTAATACTTAGCCTTTCTTACTCTTATAATATAATTCTATATAGTAAACATACTAGAATTTACTAATAAGCTAGTAAGTAAGCTCTTAAATTAACTAGTAAGTTAATAAGTAAGCTTCTAAAAGCTTTAAATTATTTTAAGAGTTTATAAGTAAGCTAGTAAGTAAGCTACTAAGTAAGTAGTAAATAGTATTACTATTATTATAACTTATTTAAAAAAAGACTTAAAGTTAGATATTATTTAAAAGAATAATACTATTCTAAGAATAACTTTTAATATAAATAACTCTAAATTAATCCTAAGAGGAGAATATTAGTATAAAAAGAAACTCTTACTCTCTCTACTTATAGCTAAGGCTAAGATAAATAAAACACTCTACTTTATTAAAATCCTATCTATAAATCTATAAAATACCTTCTAATTTATTAAAACTAACTATCTACTAGAATAAGAGTTAATACTAGTAATAATATATTTATTAATCCTTTTAGTTAGTAAGGTAGTAGTAAGTAAGATAAAGTAAATAAACACTACTCTAACCTTTTACAGATCTACATTTATCTATACTAACGTTATCTAATATCTTCTAATAAGATATTCTTATTATAATATCTTTACTAATAGTAGATACTATTATAGAGTCTTACTAGTTTTATTAGAGATTTCGAAGATAGTTAAAACTATAGTAAAGTAAAAACTCTAGCTTTCTAAGTATAAGAAATTAGATTTATCTAAGACTTTATATATAAGTGTTATTACTTACTTTTATAATTTTTATATTTAAATCCTTAAAGCTAATAGATAGCTAACTAGGTAACTACTTATAGTTATTACTTATAAAATAGGCTTTTATCTTCTTTATTAAAGAAGTAGTATACCTCTTTAGCCTTATCTTCTTATAACCCTTAGTCTTTAACCTTATCTTTTAGTACTCTAGTTATTACTCTACTAATACTAAATAATTCGCTCTCTTTAATTCTAATAATTAACTACCTTTTTATACTTATATACTAAAAGATATTAATTCTATAGAGTATATACGAGTCTTAGAACCCTTAGATAATAGATATATAGTACTAGTTATTAAAGGTCTTTTAAATACTTTTTCTAATTCTACTACTAACTCTTTATACCTACTTAATTAATTAGTATATTCTCTTAATTAATTAGTATATCTTATTAATTATACTATAGCTTTCAAGGCTACTAGCTTCTTATACTTACCTTTCTTTAAAGGTCTCTTAAACCTAAACCCTTTATACCTATTTAATTACTTAGTATTAGTTCTTAAAGGTCTCTCTCTATAACCTTCTTTTAACGTTAGTAATACTACTTCTTAAGAGTTAGCCTTATTACGTCTAGAAGACTAGATCGAATCCTTAGACAGTTCTACTAACCTAAATTAACTACTTAACCTAAATTAGCCTCTTAATATAATAGGAACTAGTATAGTAGCTTTAATAAAAATAAAGTCTATAAATAAAAGTAAGAAAGATATAGAATTAAACTATATAATACTAGAATATAAAGTATTCTTTTAGCTTAGAAAATATAACTAAGTCTCTTTTAAGAGAAGATTAGAAAATTAGCTTAAAAGTAAGCTATACTCTAATCTTTAGTTTTCTAATAAGTCTCTTTATAAGCTTATTAAGTTAATTATATAGTATAGGCTAGTAACTAAGAATATATTTATATTATATATAGATTTAAAAAGCTAGATAAAGAAGCTATTTATCTTAAAAGAGAACCTAGCTATACCTACTAAGTACTAATATAAGTACTATATCTACTATATCCTTTCTTATAAGTAACTTATAAAAGATCTATTTCTATTAATAATAAATAAAACTTTTAATAAAGAGTATATAGCTATAAACTATTTATATTTAGAGATTTAATATATTATTAATAGCTCTTATGTTTTCTATTCTTTTTAGATCCTTTATCTTATAATACTAGGTTCTAATCTTAATAATAGCTATTCTTAATCTTTCTATCTTTTTAAACCTATCTTAGATAGAGCTTATAGATTTATTATAAGCGTTTTCTCCTAAGCTCTACTAGATTTTATTAGGTTACTAAACTAGCGAAGATATTATAAACTAGTTACTACTTTACTCTTTGTTTTTCTTATTATAAAAGAGAAGAGTTATAAACTATTAATATAAGATATAATACTTTAAACTTAGTAAGATATAGTTCCTCTTATATATACTTTAAACTACCTTTTCTTTAGATTATATAAGCTTATATAAGATAATATTAGTCTTAGCTAGATTAATATAAAGATAATTATTTTCTTAATCTATTTCTATACTAGTTAGACTTATATTAATATACACTTCTAAGTTAAGTTCTAGTATACTAAGTTAAAGGCTTATATCTAGTAATATTATATATTAACTTTTCTCAACTTTATTACTAGTTTCTTAGATTATATAAAGAACTATATACGTTATATTATTAAAATCTAGGAATAGGCCTTATAAGTTTAACTACTAGATATTCTTAATCGCCTAGCTAAGCTAATTACTCTAATAATTATACTAAACTTACTAGCTCTAATAGAACTACTATATAGGTTATTAAGAATTATTAATACTACTAATATTACTAGTATAGCTATTATTAATAGTTAGTTAAAGTATAAAAATACTATTAATAATATAAATACTATTAATAATATAAATACTACTAGAGTATATAAGAAGGCTAAGAGTAACTAGAGATCTCTTTTCTTTCCTTATTTTAAAGTATTAAATTAATTAAAAGGGAAGGATATATATTAGACTATATATAAAGCGTCTATTACTCCTTTTCTTTTCTTTTTCTTCTCTTTTACTCTAATATATAGAATAGAAAGAATTTTATAGTAGAGTTCTATAAATAGATAGATAGATAAATAGATAGATAGATAGATAGAAATAATAGTATATACTCTAAGCGTTTTTTACTACCTTTTTAATACTCTTCTCTTCTTACTATAATATATAGGATAGAATAGAGTTTTATAATAGAGTTTTAAGTAAAGAGAAAGAGGTTTTTTTTAGCTACTTATTTCTTATAGCTTTTTTCTCTCCTCTAGATAATTCATTATATATAATTATAAAATAAGTTATAAAAACTATATTATTATAGCTATAGTAATTATTATAATTTACTTATAACTAGATTTATACTAAGTAGAGTAATATAGATATAGAGTAGTCTCTTATAAAGAAGCGTAAAACTTAATAGATAAGCCTTATTATACTTATACTAGAATATATCTTATTTATTAATTAAAGCTTACTACTTACTAGCTTACTTAACTTTTAGTAGCTTACTCGGCAGCTTCCTCTTCTTAAGGTAAAGCGAGCTAGAAAGGATTTATAAGCTTATAGAAGACTATAGATAGCTTACCTATACTAAGATCTTAGTAAGGCTTACTCGCTAGCTTACTTATTAGCTTACTTACTAGCTTACTTATTAGCTTACTTATTAGTTTACTTATACTTTACTTTATTAACTATATAGATTATAACCTTCTTACTTATACCTTATAACTTTAGTTTAAACTTTCTTCTATTCTTTTATAAGTAGCCTAGGTATTATAACTTTATTCCTAGTTAATTCTTAATTTAATACTATAATTAACTTATATTATTACCTTTTACTCTCTTAATTCACCTTTATTTAATATAGTTAATATTATAGCCTTAACTTAAAACGAATCTTACTCTCTTTTTCTATTATCTCTTTAACTTTATTAATCTTTACTATTAATTACTATCTCTTTATTTACTAACTACTTTATAAGCTATTATTATTATAACGAAATTAGTCTTCTTACTACTACTAAAAAAGAGTATAGATATTACTAAGAGAACAAAGCTATACTTACTAGATAAGAAAGGTAACCTTTGCTTTATAGTTCCTTTAAAGAAGATAAAACTAAATAAGAGCTAAAATATAAGAGGTATTAAATAGCTTAGAGAGAGGGTTTAAGATAAGAAAGAGGAAGACAAAGATAAGAATAAGGAAGGTAAAGCTAGAAATAAAAATAAAGATAAAGAGTCTTCTTCTAAAAAGGATATATAAGTAGTTATTTATTAAGACTAACTTACTAAGGAGTAGGTATCTATACTAACTATAGAGGAATTATATACTAATCTATAAAAGAAGATAAACAATGTTCTACTTTTAAAATTAATATAAAAGAGTATTATCTTAATTAACCTTTCTATTAAATAAAAGAGTAATATCTTTTAATTTTTCTAGAAAACTAACTACTTTAAGAAATTTAAAACTCTTAATAAAGTCTAGTAGGATTTATTATAGACTCTTAGTCTTTATAATTAAAGCTTTTATAAAATACTTTAGTAGATTCTTAATAAGATTATTTAGTTAGCTTTTAAAAACGTAAAATCTAAGCTTATTACTAAGAAGCTAGTAGTTTAGTAGAAGAATAAAGCTCTAATTTAAATAGAGTATATAAATAGATAGTTAGAGGAATTAAGACATAACTAAGTTATTATAGAGAGGTTTAAGAGATTAGATAAAGAGAAGGTTATCTTAGAAGCTATAATATTGTTAGAAGCTATAAAGCTATATATTATAATAGTATAAAAGAAAAGAATTATAAAGGTTTTAGGTTTAGAAAAGGAATTAAAACTAGAGTAAGAATCTATATCTACTTTAGTAAGTAAGTTATAGCTCTTTATATAATTATACTTAGATTTATATAAATACTTATAGTATAATAGTCTAGTCTTACTATACCTAGTCTAGAAGACTCTTAGGAGTATCTACTATATTAACGTCTTTATTATTACTATACTTAAATATAATATTACTAGAAGGTATAATAGAGTTAAGTAACGAAATTAAGTTAGATAAGGTTAAATATAATAAGATTATAAGTTATTTTTATAGCTTTAAGTATTATATAGCTAATATTAAATAAGTTAACCTTTTCTAAATACTATTAGAGTAAGTATACTAGTTATAGGTAAGTAATATAGGTAGTTAGTATAAGTAGTATTAGAGTAGAGTAGTATACTTAATAATAGCTTAAATAGTTTATTTTATTATATAAATAATAAAAAGTTATACTTTAATTTTATTCCTTTATAAGCTATAGTTACTTATTAAGTAAGTTTACTAGTTTATAAGGTTAACGACTTATATATTAATTCTAATAAACGATACTTAAGAAGTATAGCTTATTTAGTAGCTTACTAGTAGAATAGGTTATTAATATAGTTTACTAGATAGTTTACTAGATAGTTTACTTAATAGCTTACTTAATAGCTTACTTATTTGATTACTCGATAGAGAAAGCTTATTAATTCTAATAGCTTACTACTTAGATTACTTTTTAATATTACTCGGTGGTTTACTCGATAGCTTACTTATTAGCTTACTAGTAGAATAGCTAAATCTAGTTAAGAGGCCTCGGGGGCTTAATTTTATAGGGGGCTGTGTAGGTTATAGATTTATACGTGTCCTTCGTACTAAAGAAGCTACATAAGGGTGGTGTCTTTATCAAGGGCACGGCCTCACGGAGGGTAGGAAAAGTATGCCTGTGGTGACCCTACGGTTGCCGAGAGTGCGGGGTACTTCTAGCGCCATCCTCGGTCTAGTGGTATACGAGCCGTGGATAAATCGCGCTCAACGTCCTTAGGGTTCATCCGCGGACGACAATATACGGCAGAACATCTACACAACAACACCAACGCAGGTCCCGCGGCTTTCGATAGCGACGACGAGATTCACCGTCCCAGCACATGCCTAAGCTCTATCAATCTCCAGAGACAGGGGTAGG
This sequence comes from Hymenoscyphus infarciens, assembly GCA_001414345.1. Lineage (NCBI taxonomy): Eukaryota > Fungi > Ascomycota > Leotiomycetes > Helotiales > Helotiaceae > Hymenoscyphus > Hymenoscyphus infarciens. The sequence continues at coordinate 30,579 of LLCB01000271.1, read as the reverse complement.
CGGGCGACCATGCCACACGATCGTGATCGCCCTCTGCAGCGCCTGACCCAGGCCTGCGACTATTGTCGCGCAAAGAAAATTAAAGTGAGTGAGTGAGCGAGTTTTCTTGCATTGTGCCACATATCCAGAGTTATGCTCGTTCAATTTCGCTACACCGCATTTCCTGTCACCGTGGCTATTGTCAGCTGGCTAGTGCATAAGTCTTTGACGCGTTCATTGAATTCATCGTTGGGCATATGTTTTTCCAGCTATGTACTTGGCCTACAGACGTACCTCTAATCTTACCCTTGTTAGGTGCCTTTTTAGAAGCAATTATTTTTGAAGTAAACGTTCAAGAATATAATATATGGTTGGTTTTTTGGTTACATAACCTTACAGCAGCAATTGTCTATATACCTGTCCCTGTTGGATGTATATATGTCGGGGCTTTCATTTTCTATTATACATATACAACCAATAGGCATCTCTTCTTGTCCTTTTCAGCTTCATCTCATTCGTATCCTTTCAAAATTAGGACTGACATGGTGCATAGTGTGATCTCCGCCGCCCCAGCTGTGCGAACTGCGAAAATAGGTCGCTGGTTTGTCGCTTCTCGATTCAACAGCGCAAACGAGGGCCCCGACCAGCATCCGAGAACAACAAAGGTGAATCCAGCGATAATGGCTCCGACCAGACTGCCCTGGCACCACAATCAACCACCCACTTCTCCTCGGGTGAAGCTCATCGCCACCCTTCTTATTCAACCTCCATGTCTCCCTTGGCCCCTGATGGCAACCTTGGCACACAGCATGCAAGCCCTGCCAGCAGCGCACACTCCGCCGCCAGACTGATACCAAACCAAGGTTCTGCGCTTTCACCGGACTTTACGTGGTCTCAAAGTCTGCATATCACATCAGCAGCGCGATTTGCTGCTATTTACGATGATTTGGAAACAGAAGTCGACAACCTTGGGCTGGGCAAATCCATGCCATCACTTGCAAGATCTTGTGTGAATCACTTCTTCGACTGCCTTTATCCACTTATGCCACTTGTGTACCGACCAAAGATTGAGCTTGGGCTCTGCCTCCTTCAACCGGGTATCGAAAGAAGAGAAGTAGATCTTCAAGTCTTCACGCTCACAGTGGCTTTGTGTGGGATATCAGCGGCAATTGTCCCGAGCACCATTTTCAGCGAAGGCTCTTTGATAGCAGACAAATTCTATCGCGCATCGAAGCGCAGCTTGGAGCTATACCGTGAGACGGAACAGCCTACATCGTCTTCGATTGCAATCCGCTACTTCCAGTCGGGATATACACACTCTGTTGGACAACCACGAACAACATGGGACGAGCTAGAATCCGCAATTGCTTTGGCAGAAGACTTGCGACTACACGAGGAAACGTCGTATGCCAGAATGGACGAGGTGGAAAGCCAGCTATGTCGTCGTCTCTTCTGGGTCCTATTTACAGGCGACAAATCCGCTGGGATTCTCGGGAAACACCACATTACACTTGGGCGCTACTTGCTAGAGAGCGGTATCACCGTCCAGTACTCCAGCAGCCTAGAAGGCGAAGATCCAATCGCTCCTAGCGACTCAGTACCCCGACTAGTCACCGGATTTAACCTCAACCAAGATCTCTGGCGCACAGCCTACCTAGTCCTTCTCGAGACCGACGCACTTCGGGACCGATGTCGCGGGGTAGAAGACGCAGAAAACCAAAACCAAGGTCGTTCGCCCACGCTAGCCGAGCTCTCACACCTCAACAACCTCTACATGGCCTTCGAGACATCCCTAAGCGACGCACCAACCTGTCTCCGCGCCAATCCCACGCTCTCCCTCTCACCTGCGACCTTCTACTTCGGCCAGGAGAACGACAACACACCACCTCCAATTCGTGCTTTTGCCCTCCAGCGGATCAATCTGCAAGTCTCGTACCAGTGTCTGCGTCTGGTTATCGTGCAAGCCATGACAGCCAGCTTCGCGCCCTGCTACACCCTCTCGCCATTATGGCCTACCTTCCTCCCACTGAATAACCCATCTCCAGGCTCCGGCGCAGACTATCCATCCCCGGCGCTCATGGCCGAGCACCCCACGCGCAGCCACGAGTCCTCGGCACTGCTCCTCCAGAAAGTCCGCATAGCAGAGGACATGTTGTACATCCTGCATACGAGCAGTCTGGAGAACGTGCGACTAAACGGTGAGTCGTGCGTCGAGAAGATCCGGCTGGTCGGTGCGGCGATGCTAGAGGTAATTGATAATCATGCTAATTCGCTGGTCGCGGGGATTGCAGGGAGGTTTAAAGAGCTGTATCCGCATATTTTAGCACATTTGAGGTCGAAGGCTTCGGATCCCGTGGCGGGTGATACGTAAGAGTAAGAGAACGAGGGGAAGATGTTTATATACTACGCGTTAATATAATATTAGTATAGATCTAGTTAACATTAGATTTATTTATTAGAGTATAAATATATTAACTCTATTAGAGTATATTTAGATATATAGAATTATAAGTTCGCTATAATATTATCAAATATATAGGCTACGAAAGCCTACTCTTTATAGATACTTTAGTATTAAGCGAGAACGTATTTCACGACTTCTATCTCTACTAGTAATATAATAGTTGATTTTTTTATACTAGGATTAGAGCCTATTTAGCTAGCTATAAGATAATATTAAATTATCTAATAAATATACTAGAACCTTTTAAAAGTAGTATAGTATATATTTATTTATTATCTAATTATTTAGATAGTATATTTAGTAATCGTTTAGCTTATATATCTAATATCTTAGAGCTAGTATTTTGTCTTAGAACGGTAGTAATATACTTAAGTAAGAAAAAAGATATACTTAGATATATTCTAATTATCGTAGTTTTAGTAATAATAAGATAATAACTTTTTTTAGTAGAGATAATCTTTTATATAAATATTAGATTATTTCGCTAAATAATCTTACTTAAAAAATATATAGACTAAACAATTTAGTATATATTAAAGTGTTAAATATATTAAATTATCTATTATTATTATAACGCCTTTTTAGTAGTATATATTCTAAAATATTCAAAAATTATACTAGCTAAACAGGCTCTTATTATTATAAAGAACGAAATAAGATATAATTTATATTTTCTAAAAGTTATTTTTAGATAAGATTTAATATTATCTTAGATAAAATAGAAAATAAGACTCTAGAAAAGCTATCTAGTCTATTTCTAGAGTATTAATATTATTATATTATATATTTGAAAATTATAAGATATAATTAGTAGCTATAGTATAATAATTATCTTTTCTATATAAGTAGATTAAAATCTAATCTTTTATAATTTAATATCTAATATCTAATACTTAAAATATAATATTTATTTTATAGAAAGATATTATAGTAAATTTATACTAGTTTCTACTTTTCTTAAATATTATTATTACTATTATTAAAACTAAAAAAGTATTCTTTGATATATATAAGTATTTAGATAGATTACTTTATTAATTAGAAGCTTATATAAGAATTCTCTATAGTTCTTCTTTAAGTGATTATAGAGGCTCTTTATCTATTATCTCTTAATTACTTTTATTATTCTAGTAAGAATATTTATTATAAACTTCTAATCTACTAGAAAAATTCTTTTTAACTACTTTAATTCTATTAATATTACTTTTAAATATCTTATAAAGTTTTAAGCTAAGCGCTTAAAGATTTATATACTATAAATAATATTATTCTAGACTTATTACTTAAGCTTTTTAAAATAAAATAAGTAAAGTAGTTATTTTACTATTTATTATAAACTACTAAAGATTCTCTTTAGTATTAGTATTAAGTAAAGTTTAGAGAAAAAAAGTTAGATTAAAAGTGTTTAATAATTTAAAAGAGTTTTTAATAAAGGATATATCTAGAAAAGTAGTAGAGATATACTTAAGAAAGTCGAGCTTTATATAATAGTTTCTTTTAAGACTTATTTTAATAACTTCTTTATTTATATAAACTATATCTACTTATAATATATAACTACTTTTATTAAATACTTAGAATAAAACTAAATACGAGTATTATCTCTATATATCTATTCTATTATATATATTAAAAGAGTATTTTAATCTATATAAAAACTTTCTAAATTTTAAGTATTTTCTAATAACTTTATTTATATTTTTAATTAGTTTAGAAAAGTATATCTTATATTTTATAAAAGAATATTTATATTATTATTAAAGAAGATACTTAGTATAAGAGAAGAACTTTTTAAAAGTGCTTATTAAAATTAGCTCTTAATCTATTACTACTACTATTATATTCTAGATATTATCTTCTACTAATAGTTACTTTATATCTCTCTAGATATAAAACCTAGTTTAAATTAGAAGGGTTTTCTTATTATCTATTACTTTATAAAGATTTAATAATAGTATATTATAATAATTAGTTTTAGAGAGACTAATTCTATATTTTTAGACTTAGATACTAATACTCTTAATAAAGTATTAAAATTGTCTCTAACGCTTATATCTAATACTATATATAAAAGAAGAGTCTATATCTATTTTTTTATAATAATAACTTACTACTAGTAGTTCTTAATTCTCTTACTAATCTATTAATATCTCTATATAACTCTCTTTCTCTTTCTTTTCTTTAAACTCTTCTTCTTAAATTAAGCTATTTTATAATATTCTAGAATAATTATAAATAGTCTATTAAATATATCTAAATCTTTCAAAAGTAGTATAATATATATTTATTTATTATCTAAATATTTAGATAATATATTCTATAATCGTTTAGCTTATATAGCTTAGACCTAGATTTATAATACTAGCGTAAGTAGATAAGAAAGATATACTAGGATTTTTTCTAATTATCGTAGTTTTAATAATAATAGAATATTTACGTTTTTTTAGTAGAGATAATCTTTTATATAAGTATTAGATTATTTTACTAAATTATCTAGCTTTAAAAATATATAAGCTAAACGATTTAGTATATTTTAAGTTATTAAATATAGTAAATTATCTAATAATATTATAAATTCTTTTTAGTAAGATATATTCTAAACTATCTAGAAAATATACTAGCTAAATAGACTCTAAGTTATTTCTAGAATATTAATATTTTTATTAGAAGATTAAAATATTCTATCTAAACTTTGAAAAACTCAAATATAAACTAGATTTTATATTAGTAAAATAAGTTTCTATATATTATATTTATCTAAGACTTAGTATTTTAAGTCTAGCTTTACTTTATATCTCTTCTATATCTTTCTAAAAATAAGAGAATCTATAGTAGCGTTTTAGATTTCCTTATCTAAACGCTTCTAGGTATTAGAATAAGAAAGAATACTCTACTATATTAGAATATAATAGAATAGACTAACTCTACTTATATAATATAATAGAAGAGAGAGAATAATTATAAAAGAGAGGCTAGAAAGAGAGAGAAGAGTAAGAAGTATAGAATAGAAGTAGCTAGAAGAGAAAGAGTAACTTTAAATAAAACGTAAAATAGATTAGTTTATAAGAGATAGTACTAAACACTCTCTAGAACTTCTCTTATACACTATCTTACTTTATATACTTCTACTAAAATATAATAGAGTAGTATATAAACCTTTCTATTCTCTCTACTAGATATAGAAAGAAATTTCGCCTTATATAGATTTAGAAGAGATAGACGTATTAAAGACTAGAGAGAGAATATATTAAGAAAGAATAGCTATAAAAGTAAGAAAAGATATAAATAGAAACCTATAGAAAGAAGAGAAGTGCTAATCTAGTTAGAAAAACAAAAACAGTAATCTATAGTTTTATACTCTCTAGTCTATCTTTAGCTAGTAGAGATAGTAGAGATATATTCTCTTATATTCTCTATTCTTAATAGTTTAGAATAATCTTTAAAAATAGTATTAAAACACTCTTTTATAATAGTTTATTTAAACTTATAATATAGAATAAAAAGTGCTATCTTTTATATATCTTAAAATTTATATAATAGTATACTATTCTAGATAGCTAGGAGTATCTGCTACGTATAGAGGTTTTAGTAGTTATTATCTTATATTATCTGTTTTAGAAAGGTTATATAGATTTAGGCTTTTATATTAGCTAACGTATAATATTTGTCGATTTTAGACCTTTTTATCTAAACCTCTTATATATAGTAGTCTACTTTTCTAGAGTTAGAAAAGGCTAGTTTATCCTTTTCTTCTATATTAGTATCTAGTATTTATATACGTTATTCTATCTTAAACGTACTTCTATATATCTCTTCTCTAGTAGTATATATTTTATACTATTATATAAAAAGAATAAACTCTTCTTTACTAGTAACAGTATTTATAATATCTCTTTTAAGCTTTTTATCGCTTCTTTTATTTTCGAATATAACTCGGCTTAGATTTAGACTAGAACGATAATATCCTTAAATAGCTAGGTAATCGAAGACTACCTAGATAGCTAGTAATACTAGGGTTTAGTATCTATATAGATAGCTATTAAAAATCGTGTTTTATATATTAAGAAAGTAGGAATACGCTAAGTATTCTAGAAGCTTTTAATAACTCTCTCTATATAGAGACTACTATATATAGGTTTAGTAAATAAGTTAATATACTATAGTTATTACGAAGGCTTCTAAATCTAATCTATAATAGCACGCTATCCTAGATTATTTATAATAGCACTATTCTAAATTATTAGTATTCGTGAAACTGCTAATACTCTTAAGTACTACTAATACCTCTAATATACCTAGGGCTAAGATTATAAATAACTAATACTTATATAAGTAAAGTATTAAAGGTATTAATATCTAATATTTATATATAGAAGGGATTAAGAGTTAGATATTATATATTTAGCTTTCTAAAGGTTTAGAGGTTATATATTTAGCTTTTTAGCTCTTATTATTTAGTATTAGCTATATTAAGTAGAGCTCGGTTATTATTATTATTAGAACTTAGAAGCTTCTAACCTCTTATATATAGACGTTTATATTTAGTATAGAAGAGAGATAGTTATTATTTTCTTCTATATTAGTACCTAGTATCTATATACGTTATTCTACTATATATACTCTTATATACCTCTACTATAGTTATATATATTTCGTACTATTATATAAAAATAATAACTCTTCTCTACTAGTAATAGCCTTAATAATATCTCTTTTAAGCTTATTATTACTCTTTGTTTAGAAGTTGATTTACTCTTAATTTAGAATATTATAATAATATCTTTATATAGCTAGGTAATTAGAGACTACCTAGATAGCTAGTAATACTAGGGTTTAGTATTTATATAGATAGCTAGTAAAAATCGGGTTTTAGTATATATTAAGAGATTAGAATATACTAAGTGTTCCTAAGAGTTCTAATAACCTTAGATTTAGTAAATAAGTCGACTTATAATAGTTATCTAGAAGACTTCTAAATCTAATCTTATCTCTCTCTCTCTCTTAAATCGATATCTTTAAAATATTAAACCTAGTTCTACTATAAGGTATTAAACGCTCTTCTAGAGCTACCCCTCTTTCTAAAAGCTACCTAAATAGTAACTATATACTAAGATCTAGAAGATCTTAATAAAATAATAGTTAAAGAGACTAGTAGGACTTCTTAAATATAGACTAGATATAGTTAGTTATATAAGCTTTAGAAGTAGAGAATTAAGAAATAAGGAATTAGCTAGTTAAGCTAGAAAGATAGATAAGTAATCTTATAATTTAAAGTTAATAAAATACTTTATTTTTAAACTCTCTCTAATCTAACCCTCTTCTACTTCTAAGCTTAAATTTATATCTCTTTTAGCTATAAGCAGCTACCTCTAATACCTTCTAATAACTCTCTTCTAGAGCTACCTCTCTTTTTAAAAGACCTTCTAAACCCTCTCTAATCTATAACTATATACTAAGACCTAGAAGATCTTAATAAAATAATAAGTAAGACTTCTTAAATATAGATAATATATAGACAAGATAGTAGTATAAAAATAAAGAATAAAACGATTAGTTAGATAAGATAGATATAATTATAAGTGAACTATAAAGTTAATAACTTAAAAAAAAAAAGAAAAAAAATTACTCCGCCTCTAAACTCTCACCGATCTAACTCTCTTTTAAACCTTTATTTAAACCCTCCTTTACTTTTTAAAGCCTATACTTAGACCTCTTTTACTTATAAGCCTCTATCTTTAATAAACTTCCTACTACTTCCTAAACCTTAAATTAGATATAAATCAGTTAAAATACGCTTTCTATTAAGACGAAACTTAGAAGCGAGCTCTTAGCTAAGTTATTACTATTAATCTTAACTAAATATTATCTAACTCTACTTTAAACCTCTCTTAAACTAAAAGACTATAATTACTTAGTTATAAACTAAGTCCTAGTAGCTAGTATAAAGGTTAAAAGAGATAGAAGTAGAATTAGAATAAGATTATATTAAAGAAACTTTTACTAACTTTAAAAGGTTACTTTTTAAGTAAGGTTATACTTAGAGAGATACTAGAATTAAAAAGGTTCTTTTATATATAGAATAAAATAAGATTATACTTTAGCTTTAAAACGCGTCTACTACTCTTAAGAGATACTAGAATTATAACTTTACTAAGATAGTAAATAATCTTTTAGCTATAGATAAGAAGACCTGCTAAAACGCTAAGTTATAAGATATTAGTACTATAGTTTAGAATATCTCTCTATTTAGCTCTAAACTCTCTATAATATAATAGTAAATCGTCTTCTACTTTAGAAGTAGAATCGGAATTAGAAGATAAATAAGTCTTTAAGTACTCTAAAGAGAATAAGGTAGCCTATAGGCCTAAGTAATATAGTTTATATAATAGTACTAATAAATATTATACTTAAAACTGTTTCTTTTATTATTTTAAACGTTAGATAATAATTTTAACTTTAATAACTTTAGTATTAAGTTTATTTAACTAGCTAAAACCACCTCTTTTATTATCTCTATATACTTAGATAATTTAATAAACTTTAGTAATAACTTCGTCTTTAACTAGCTAAAACCTCTTCTTTTATTATTCTAAACTTTAGATAGTATTTTTAACTTTAGTAACAACTTCGCTTTTAACTAGCTAAAACCTTACTAACTCTAGTATAGAGTTTTTCTTACTTTCTTTTTACTTTTAGTAACGCTAGAAGTCCTTTTTTTATTTAAACTTTTAAATCGGATATAAATCGAATTAGTACGCTCTTAAAAGAATAGTAACCTCTTAGCTAAGTTATTACTATCTACGATATTATCGACTTTTTAGTTCTAACTTTACTTTAAACTTTTTTAGATCTATACTCTTTTAGTAAATTTTTCGAATTAGATATAAATCGGCACGCTCTTAAAGTAAGCTCTTAACTAAGTTATTACTATTACTTATAACGTTACCTCTTAATATTCGCTTCTAACTCTATTCTAAATTCGCCTCTATCTCTACTTTAAACTTTTTAAACTTTTTAAACTTTAAACTTTAAACTTTTTCTAACCTACTAGATAGGATTAGACTATACTCTTTTAGTAAACGCGGATACTTATATATTAATATTAAAGGATTAGAAACGAAGTCTCTTTTATAAGTATTTATAAAGTTAGATATAATTTAGATTCTACTTAGTATCTTATAGATAATTTTTAGAGTTTACTATATTATCTAAGAGACTTTTATACTAAATATCTAAAAGAGCTAGGACTACTCTAATACCTCTTTAAATAGCTTAATATATAGGAATTAGATAAGAATTAAGTAAAAGAGTTAATTTATAAAACTTTATTAATACTCTCTAATTCTAGTTATCTTTAATAAGGAACTTATAATAAAAACCTAAGATAAAACACTAACTAGTAGGAATATTTAAAATTAATAAAGTAAAGAACTAAGACTAAGTTACTACTAAAACAGAGCCTACTAACCCTCTCTAGGCTATAGCCTCTCCTTTCTCTAACTTATTATCCTCCTCTCTACTCTCTTAAGTATAAGGAGCCTAAATCAGCTCTTCCTCTACTACCTCCTTCTTATAAGGACGCTTCTTATCTTAGCGACCTCCTATAACTAGCTTTAAAGGAGACGCTTATAAACTCTTTAGATAGGCCTTAAAGAGGACCTAAACCTAGGTTTAGATAAAAGTCCTACTCTCTATAGTATAGCGTAAGAACTATTAAATATTAGTAACTAAAACCCTTCTAATAAGTAAGAGGTACTTATAATAACCTTAGTATAAAGCGCCTAAGTCTCTTTTAAGAGAGCGAACTATATCTCTAAACTATTCTTTAATACCTTTATACTAGTAATAACTAATATCTTATTTAAAGCCTTAGTAGCTTTCTTAATCTCTCTCTTCTCTTCTTTAAGCTTAAGCTTACTAAACTCCTTCTTAATAAACTATAGTAACTACCTAAGTTAGAACGAATTTAGTATATATTTAAGATTAAACTTACTAGGATATATATAGTATTCTACTTATTATAGTACTTATACTTCTTTAACTTTAGCTTCTTAAAAGTGTATATATAATCTCTGTTCTAAGATTTTACTTAAAGGTACTAAATATAGTAGACTTAGTAAGTAGCTAGAAGTATACTAGGAGAATATAGAAGAGGCATTTTGTTATATTAGATTAGCTCTAAATTAGGTCTAATTAAGAAAGGAAGAACTTACTTTTATATATATATATATAATATATATATATGTTTTAGGAGATAAGTTAGTATATAAGAATATACTTAATTAGAAGGTATTCTTACTATTTATATTATTTAGATAAAAAGAAAAGAAGAAGAGAAGTTAGAATTAGAGAAAAGTCATCTACTAATATACTACTTATAATAATAGCTATTGCTTTACGATTATTATTTATTACTTAATAATTACTATTATAATATATAATAATAGTAAGAATACGATAACTCTATAGTAGCGTACTACTTTCTATCTAATAGCTAATTATTAGCCTCTCTTCTGTTTATATCCTATTATTATATAGCTTATAGTAGTAAATAAAGAGCGATTAGCTCTTAAATAATAATACTACTAGCTACTAACTCTACTCTAACTACTAGATACTATAATAGTAGATAAATTATATTCTTTATAATAAAGAGATAAATAATACTCTAATTAACCTAATACTAGGCTAATTAATAACTAAAGACTTAGGACGAGTCTTTTTAAAGAAGAGGAGATATAATAGTACGTTATCCTAGATTATTATATAATAGTACTATCTTAAATTATTAGTATTTGTGAAACTGCTAATACTTCTAAGTACTATTAATACCTCTAATATACCTAGAGCTGAGATTATAAATAACTAATACTTATATAAGTAAAGTGCTAAAGGTATTAATATCTAATATTTATATATAGAAGAGATTAAGAGTTAGATATTATATATTTAGCTTTCTAAAGGTTTAGAGGTTATATATTTAGCTTTTTAGCTCTTATTATTTAGTATTAGCTATATTAGGCAGAGCTCGGTTATTATTGTTATTAGAACTTAGAAGCTTCTAATCTCTTATATATAGACGTTTATATTCGGTATAGAAGAGAGATAGTTATTATTTTCTTCTATATTAGTACCTAGTATCTATATACGTTATTCTACTATACGTACTCCTATATGCCTCTACTATAGTTATATATATTTCGTGCTATTATATAATCTTATCTCTCTCTCTTAAAAATTAATATTAATATATTAAATTTCTAAGAGATCTTAGATCTCTTTAAACTAGCTTTATTATAAGGCGTTAAGTAATAAACACCTTCTAGAGCTACCTCTCTTACTAAAAGACACTCTTCTAAAAGCTACTTAAATAGTAGCTATATACTAAGATTTAGAAGATCTTAATAAAACAAAGATAAGTAAGACTTCTTAAATATAGACTAGATATAGTTAGTTATATAAGCTTTAGAAGTAGAAAATTAAGAACTAAAGAATCGGCTAGCTAAGCTAGAAAGAAGAGTAAGCGAACTTATAATTTAAATTTAATAAATCGCTTTACCTCTAAACTCTCTCTAATCTAACTCTCTTTTAAACCCTCTTTAATTAAACCCTCTTCTGCTTCTAAGCTCTAATTCATATCTCTTTTAGCTACGAGCAGCTGCTTCTAATGCCTTCTAATATTCTACCTCTATCTAATATAGCACCGAAGCTACTTCGAATACTCTCTAACGAAAAAGTAAGATAACTAAAAAGATTAAACTATTAGCTAATAGTATTTTACCTATATACTAATAATAGAAGATATTAGTATAAGATAGACTCTATATAAATACTAACTACTATAGTTTACTTCTAATACGTAAATCTTTTATTTAAGATATAATATCTAAGCTAGCTAAGAATTACCTTAAGCCTAGATACTAGTCTAAGTTAGAGTTAGACCTTGCTTTTAAAGATTAAGAAGACATAGTTACTCTTTTAAATACCTACTTTTTAACTAGTTACGAAATAGAGAATACTTAGAATACTTTTATACTCTTATAAATAGAATAAGAAGACGTTAAAGAAACTTTTACTAATTTTAAGAGTTGCTTTTTAAGTATAGCTATACTTAGAGATATACTAGAATTAGAATAGTTCTTTTAAATATAAAATAAGATTATACTATAGCTCTAAAACTTAGCTACTTTAAGAAAGAGATAATAAAACTATAACTTTATTAAAATAGCGTCTAATCTTTTAGCTTTAGATAAGGAGATATACTAAAACACTAAGTTACGACATATTAATACTATAGTTTAAAATACCTCTCTCTTCTTATCTAATATAGAACTAAACTCTCTATAATACGATAGCGAATCTTCTACTACTTTTAAAGTAGAATTAGACTAAGTAGAATCGAAATTAGAAGATAACGAATAAGTTCTTAAATACTCTAATTTAGACCTAAAACGTAAAAGAGAATAAGGTAATATAACACCTTTAGTAATAACTCTCTTAACTAGCTAAAACTACCTCTTTTATTATCTTAAACTTTAGATAGTAAAACTTAATAACTTCGGAAACAACTTCGCTTTTAACTATCTAAAACCCTACTAACTCTAATTAGAGTCTTACTTTCTTTTACTTCTAGCTAGACCTAGAAGTTTTATTTAAATTTAAATTAGATATAAATTAGTATACTCTTAAAGTAAGCTCTTAACTAAGTTATTATTACCTCTTAACTAAACAACTTCTAACTCTACTTTAAATTTACTTTTAACTTTTAAACTTTTTCTAATTTTACTTTAAGCTTTCTCTAATCTACTAGACAGATTAGACTATATTCTTTTAAGCAAATAAATACTTACTTTTAATATTAAAGGATTAAAAACAAAGTCTCTTTTATAAGTATCTATAAATACGACTTAGTACTAATATCTTAACTTCTTACTTATAATAAATATTATACTACTTATACTATTATAATTCAACCTTAAATAATAATATAGATAGACTCGAAGACAAGTCTTTTTCAAGAGAGAGAGATATAATAGTATACTATTCTAGATAGCTAGGAGTATCTACTATATAGAGAGGTTTTAGTAGTTATTATCTTATAATATCTATTTTAGGAAGATTACGTAGGTTTAGGCTTTTATATTAGCTAACGTATAACGTTAGTTAGTTTTAGACCTTTTTATCTAAACCTCTTATATATAGTAGCCTACTCTTCTAGAGTTAGAAAAGGCTAGTTTATTCTTTTCTTCTATATTAGTACCTAGTATTTATATACGTTGTTCTATCTTAAACGCACTTCTATATACCTCTTCTCTAGTAATATATGTTTCGTACCGTTATAATTTAGCTCTTACTAAAATATTACGTTTCTATTTTATAGATAGCTAAACTAAGAGATTATATAAGATAAAACCGACGACTATTTTAGCTCTAAGTGCTTTCGCTATCTCTATACTCTTAATAGTCCGTTTTCTCGCTTATTTAGAGTTAGCACTTAGCGTAGCTAGCGTAGCTAGATATAAGATAATATTATTTTCATTTTTATACTAAGCATAAGTATATTATATACACGGACCACATCGTCAATTGCTTCACCTACTAGTGGACTTAACTAACTACACTACCCCGTGTTCATCTTATACTAATATTAAAGGTTCATTTACAACTGAGGTCGAATCGTCGACTACTTATTTGATTTCTTGTTCCCTGTCCTGGTCCTTGAGAATACGCTGGGTCGCAGTCTCCGTCTTATGGAATCGCCACGGCTTGATACCACGCTCGAAGAGCTCGTCTAGTTCAGCGCTAGAGCGGCTATGTGAAAGTCAGCCTGGTTTTCCTCAAATACCAACACGCAAGAAATGTACGCTCTGAACTTACCCATTTGTTTCAGGAATCAATAACCACATGCCGAGCGTGAACGGCGCGCCGACACCAACGTAGAACCAGGCGGTCTTGAGACCCCAGTCCCACATGTTTACATTGGTCATGTACGGGACAAGGACGCTCATCACAATACCGACCACACAGGTCGCTGCGGCACCGAATCCTGCCGTGTAGGGACGGAGACGCTGGGAGGAGATCTCGCCGATAAAGCCCCAGCCAGTAGCACCGTTGGCGGCGAGCCCGACATCTGTGAACGATCAGCAAGTCTTTCTTGACTTCGGAGAACAAGAGGAGAGTGTTAAGAGGTAATACGTACTCCACAAGCATGCGAAGGGAATGAAGATGTAGGTAGAGGCATTGGTAGTCGGCACGACACCTTGGATACCAATGGCAATGCAAGCAAGCCAGGATAGGGTTGTGCCGCAGCAAGCGATATATCGACGGCCGATCCTATCAGCAACAAGAACGACAACGATAACAGTCGCGATCTGGATAGACGATGTGATGACCTTGATTCTGAAAGGGTTGCTGAGACCAGCCTGCTGAAAAAAATAGGTTCCAAAGGTGCCGAAGAGGGAGAGACCGATGAACTGTTGAGTGAGGTTTGTCCAGAGGGTGGTCACAGTCCGACGACCGTTGACGCCTCGGAAGATGGCGTGCCACTTCTCTCTTTTCTGCTCGATGGAGAGCGCGCGTTCGTGTTCGACGTTCAAGATAATAATTTCCAGTTGTGCCTCGACATTGTAATTCTCGACGCCTCGATTGAGGTACGAGAGTGACTTCTTGGCACGCTCCATCTTGCCTGTGGTGACACACCATGCGGGGGATTCGGGAAGAAAGATGTAAATGATAAACATCAAGCCAATCTGGCCCCATTGTGAATATAGCGGGTTCAGGTAGTTGTGCGGGTTGTTCGTGTTAAGACTGTTGAGGGCCACTTGAGCAAAGAAAGAACCAAGGGTCCACCAGAAGCTGTAGAGCATCAACAAACCACCCCGGATCCGAGGAGGAGCACACTCGGAAATATATGCAGGAATGGTTGATTGAAGACTGCCGACACCGATACCAGCGAGAAGTTTCCCGCCTAGCCAGCCCTCCCAGCTACGGGCGCGTGTTTCGGCGATGACGGACGCCACAAGTATGAGCCAGTAGGTATACATGGCGATCTTCCTGCCAAATCTCACAGTCCAGAATGACAATCCGACCATGCCGATGATCTGACCAACGGACATGATGGAGGACCAGCCGCTGAGGATAGGGGAAGCGAGGGCGGGGGTGCCATTGGCATTCTTTACCGTGGCGAATTGCCCGACGAAACCCTTGTTGGCGATGATACTGGCATTTATACTGCACAAAAAGAGATATTAGCCCCAAACAGCAAGCAAGCTAGCAAGCAAGCAAGAGAACAGAAGGATCGTGGCTGGTTGGTTGGTTGCAAACTCACCCAACCTGATAACCGTCGGTTGCCGCACTGAAAGCAGCAGCAAAGCAAAGCGCGGTGGCCACCTTGAACTGTTTCACGGTTTGCCATGGAGTCAGATGTTCGAAACCGGTGATGGCTTGACCCTGAGTGGCAGCGTCGGCCACCACGTCTGCGCTTTTGGGGTTTCCTTCGTCATCTACAAACTCGTGGTGGTCCGTCAGGGTGGCAGTCTTCTCGGTCGTGAGGTGAGAAGTCATGGCGACTATTATTGATTGAAGAAGATTTGACGACCCGAAGTCAACGTTGAAGGGAATTGTCAACAAGAAGGAAAGGCACTGCAAGGAAGTGATGCGAAGTCTTTATGCCTTTCCCCCATGCCACTCAATTCGGAATCAGTGCTCAATTCGGATTGAGAGAGAACGAAAGTCATGCAACCAATATTCTGCAGTTGTCTTCCCAAGGGGCTGGGAACAGGACCCAACAAAACATTGCCCCTGATGTGCTTGCGCCCTTCCTTGGGGAGGTGCCTTGGGGACCCCACAGACTTGGCTGCCATACCTGCGGCGGTAAAAGCTTGGATTTGTCTTCATAGCATGCGCACGCGATAGAGAATGGACACATGTGGTGGTTTATCCGAAGGTGGGTAGCTTATACGGAGCGAGTATGCAGTCGCTAGCGTCTATGCTTTTGTTTTTCCGAGACCTCGTACAGAGGTTTATCCGGAAATCCCAGAAGCGCCGCCCTGATACTTCTATAATTATAGTCCATACGAACGCACGGACGCACCGGTGCGAGATACGAAGCAATATTACTCCACAATATACACATTATAACCTCTGTTTGCGGGGATGCGGGGGTGCGGGGTTGCGGGGTGGTCTGTAGGAAAGGAAGCGATGCACATGACATGGCTTAACCGATGCAAAACCCGGAGATGAACTAGGTAGAGTGCGGAGATGAACGTCAGCTTGACGAAAAGAACAGAAAAGCAGGACAGGAGGATTCAAGATCAAGAGGGTACAAATGGCAAGGTGCTCGCATTTTCTATTCCCTTTGCGAGCATCAGCTATCCAACTGGCGTGCCGACCAGACGCCTCTGACAATAGTATAGCAGGGTAAGAGTACGTTATCTTCCCAAGTTTCTGTGATTTCGAACACTGATAATGGCAAGAGCCGCAAAGGTTATGTCTTTCAACATGGCGAAGAACATCATATTCGCTACTGCTGCTGCTGCTGTTGTTGTTGCTACAACGATTCCCGATCCACCGGATCCGGAATTCTTCGACATCACTCAACTCTCGCTTCCACCGGCAATCAACACTACAGAAGTCGGCACTTGCACTGCATCTATCAATCCTCGCCTCACTGGCTGCATCTACTACCAGGAGAACTACGACTTCCAGTCTGGTGACTTCACACCTGATGGGCAACATGTCGTTGTCAGTGTCAACTTTACTGGTGCTCCTGCTGCCCCCGATCCCGCCAGCATATATTCCGGCGCCCAAGTGATACTCATCACGGCCAATGGTACCAACTTCCCTAATGGTGACGCCTGGAAGTGTATGAGCTGCTCTGTTCCCATCGAAAACAAACGATCTCTCGATCCTGTAATCGACTATCCTCATGTCTTCCGAGGCGGCACCAAGATCTTGTGGGGACACAATATTCTGGACTGCGACGGCGAGCAGCTTGCTGGTGCATCGTGTACGCCTAACCGCACTCATATCTATCCTATCTTCTGGCCAGTCTCTACCGATGCATCCGCACCCGGCGGTGCTCCCCGCGAGATGCGTCTTCACCCAGATGACACGCATATTCTGTGGAGTTCCTTGTCCAAGAGCGGTCAAAACACCTACACGGGAAAGCTCCAATTCAATGCCAGCCCAACGACTGGTTCCCTTCGTGTCCCACGGTATGACCTCGTCAATGTCAATCTCTTGGAGCAAGCGAGTAGTCTTCCCGCTATCTATGCGGACGGCAACGAACTCAAGATCAACCCTAACCCCATCTCACTCGGCGAGCTTCGCGGATGGTCTGGCAATGGAGAGGAGATTCTGTGTCTCGGTAGCAACGTTGAGGCGAACAATATCGACATCTACGCCGTTCACGTCGTGACGGGTGTCAGGCGCCGCATTACCAGCCACCCCGAATATGCGGATCCGATCGTCTCTTCTGCTGATGGTCAAAACTATCTCGTCTTGGATACCCGCGGCTCAAACCGCCAGATGTGGCTGGCTGCTATGCGCGACATCCCACCTCTCATTGATAGTGTGGTTGAGCTCCTCGCCGTATCAACCAGAAACAATGGCCCGCGCCGCTTCTTCCAGCCCATTCTCCTCGATTTCTATGGTGACCGCAGCGATGTCAACTACTACGGCCAGCGCATCAATACTGCAGGCGACCTCTCGGCCGGCTCTATCAACGATCCGAACTGGAACGGCCGTGCCGATGCTGGCTTCTCTCTTGACAGCACTCAAATTGTATATTGGCAAGCTCTCGTCACATCTCCTTCATGTGGCGGTGTCAATCCCCTCCCGTGCCCAGTCTCCACCACCCAAGGGGGTGCAAACTATCGAGTTATGCTCGCCAAAAGACTCGGCCGTGCTCCCACAAACCCAATTCCAGTTTTCCCAATACCGGATATCATCCCATGGGCAACATCCTTCCCGCCAGGCGCTGCCATCCCAGCACAAAATACGCTCCAGCCTGGACACTACACGCTCCACGGCAAGGCCCACGGCTTCGCAGACGTCACGCTCGGTTTGACGAGCATTGCCGTCAGATACAACAATTTCAGCGACGACCACCGGCACATCATTGACGGATATGAGAACGCCACCTCGCAGATCAACCCGCCAAATTACTTTCTCATTCATGTTGATTGGTTCTCGGATATCATTCAGACTGGTGAGGTATTTGGCACTAAGAAGACGAGCCCGGATGGGTTCCATGCGCAAATAGATGCCAACCTGAATATTTTTTCTGCGAACGGATCACTTACGACGACGATTGACGGTGTTGAGTATTTGCAACCTTTGAACGATTCTTAAGGGGAAGGCAAACCCAGAATCTCGTCTGATTCGAGGTCTTAGACAAGAAGCTCTAAAAAGTTAATTATGTATCTAAAATCTATATTCGTAGAATTGAAACAAATTTATAGCAATATCTCTATATTTCTAGGCTGAACTTATTTACCGGTGTAAGCACAAATTAATTCGTTAATTAATTATTAATCTAATAAACAATTATCAAGTTCCTTATTAGATAAGAGAACATATTTAGCTAATAATTATCAATAATAAACTAGTTATTCTTATAATCTAGTTTCTTCTTTTTCACTTTTTCAGTTTTTCACATTTTCCTTCTCTTCTTTCTCTCTCTCTAGCCTCTACTTCTTTCCTTCTTCTATCTCTTCTGTTATATAGAAGCCCTAGCTCTTCAGGCTACTAATAGTTCTAGAAGTCTCTTTAGAGAGTCTATTATATTACTTTAAAATAATTAAAGCTATTTAACTAAAGAGTGTGATAGCTAGCCATCTTGAAAACCCGTTATCGTGAATTGCCGAAGTTTACCTGCCGTACATATTAGGTTTCGGCATTGAATACTTAGTATTATCTATATCATTTAGGTTTCAGAGCATAGTATTGTCGGACTTTTGTATAGTCTGAACTCCTGTATATAGATGCTCTTACTCTCTTGCTATGAAACGCCAATTTGGTCTTTTCCTCGTATTAAGCCTAGCATTTATATACGTCATTCTACCGAACGCACTCCTATATACCTCTTTGATAGTCGTATATAATTCGTGCTATTATAAAGAGTCTCTTGCTAAGAGCTGAAGTAGCTACTTATAAAGTTTGATATTAGTAATATAAGTACTTAAACATAGTAAGAACTTATGTTTATTATTATATTATTGATTACTCTCTTAATAAGGCTATACTTAAAGAAGTTACGTAGTAAGTCGAGTATATAGGAGATCTCGCTTAAGCTCTCGGCAGCCCTGGATCGCCACTCCGATGCCACCCCGGACACCTGGGAGGGCCTCCGAAGTAAGAAGTCCCCTCAGGTAAAGAAAGGCTGAAAAGAGCAAAAGCAACTAACCTTCAACAAGTGAGAGACCCGCCGTGCCTAACCATACTCTCCGATTTCAATAAAGCTCTCGTAGTAATCCAAGTGTCGTCTTCCTTACCCTATTCAAGTACTTGTTTCTAGCATTCGCTTCGATGAAAGACCATTCATAAATCAGAAAATCCAGCAGCCAACAGTAGGAGCAGCGTGTAAGGCGCAAAGGAGCTGTGGAACATCTCGATTTCTTTGAGCAGATTATCCCGGAAGAGCGAGAACCCCCCAAAGACCCATTGGAGATGAGACATCTCGAGCAGGTTGCGGGACAATTGCTTGTGGCAGGATCTGAACCACCGGCAATCTGGCTCCACCACACCATCTTCTACCTGATAAAAACTCCTAGAACATTGAAGATTTTGGCAGATCACTCTCGCTGTCTCGCTTACACTGCCCGGATAAAAAATGAAATATAGTTGGCTTTTAACTTGGTATCCCAAGACGAAGGCCGACTCTCTGTCGAAGATCGCAAAAGCTATTAAACAAGATAGTCAGACTATGAAAGTGATTTCCGCTCTAGCACTTGTTGTTTTTGCCGCCAAGTTATATCAGTGGAGTGCTTAGTACTACTTTTTTTCAGTTTGGCGGTAATAAGGGGGCGTGGGGGCTTAGCGAGTGGTTCTTGCTTTATTTGGTTACTGCCATACCGGTCACAGTTGTTGGGATTGGGATTTTGTGGGGGTCTATTTTTGGGGGGAAGGGGGCTTACTTGGAACTGGAGGGGGTGTGGGGAGGGGGTTAGAGAACTTGGAGATGTAATTTGATGGACTTAGATTTTTTGTAGGTAGAGTAAGATTGCTTAGTGGTTCTATCGTAGAGGCAACCTATTATTCTGATTTTGGTGCATCCTTCTTTTCTGCACCCTTAGCCGCAGGGACATTTAGGACAGAACCCAAAAGGCTCTTGAACTTTGCATTGCCCAAATTCCTTCTCATCTCTTCCAGGTCTTCCTTCAACTTGTCTATTTCTGTAGCTCTTCTTTCCCTTTGTTTGCGCTGAGGATCCGTTAAGTCAGCCAATTCGTCAAAGAGCGTCCAGCCAGGGGGTTGAGTCTTTGTCCACTTTTCCTGCAGCCCTTCGATCATTGCAATTCTTGCCTTCCTATTTTGAAGCTTCACCGGATCAA
Organism: Hymenoscyphus infarciens; assembly: GCA_001414345.1. NCBI lineage: Eukaryota > Fungi > Ascomycota > Leotiomycetes > Helotiales > Helotiaceae > Hymenoscyphus > Hymenoscyphus infarciens. Next base: position 9,582 of record LLCB01000271.1, on the reverse strand, counting down.
GATGCTCATCTAGTATCTTAGCAAATTCGTCCATGAGCGTCAAGTTAGGTGTTTGAACCTTGCCATTCACAGGGGTAATTGGGACAATAGTCGGTTGGTAAACTTCATACCACACTACGTGATACAACAACTTATAAGCGAGTGGAGTTTTGTCCTCCTCCAATACCTCGGCGGGAAGTATTTTGAGTCCTGACCTCTTGAGCGATTTAGCGAAGTCGCGTACGAAGTCCATACTTTGCTGGTGGAATGTGAAGTAATCAAATTTCATTTTCCACAGCTCAGTTCGCAATGCCGATTTCAATGCATCCAGAAGTTGGACAGTGCTTAGTCTCTTAGTTCTTGCCCATTCCTGTTTGAGAAATTTGTTTTGGGGATCCGCAGCCACTTCAGCCTCTTTAGCTTGATGATTGAGTAGTTCTTCAACATTCTCCATGGTCACTGACGTGAAAACCCCAGTCTCGGGCTTAGTTTCGTGTTTTCCCGCAAATATCTTTCCAAGCACAGATGGGACTTTCAACACACGACATCCGTTTTTCGATCTGATGGATTTCTCATGGGGCCACTTGCTGGCCGGCGCAAATTGTTGTGCAGACATTCCACACATAAGACAAACTTGTTTCAATGAATCGTTGAGGGTCTTTGGTGCAGCACCCAAAAAGAATCGCTCCTCTGTGTGAACAGATATCAATTCATCCATAAGTGGCCATGGTTTAAACGGAATATGGGATTTTCGGTGACGAAGGGCATTGTAGATGTGTCCAGGGTAGGTAGCAGTTGCCCATAAGTTGACCAAAGCTAGACCTACGGACTGCAGATCCAAAATGATACAGAAGGCAAGCACTCCACATAGAACTGGTTGTCTCTTGAGGAGATAGAATCGCTCACTCTCTCCAGGGAATTTGTGGCTATCTTTTTTGTATAAGAAATCCCTTTTCACCTCAAACAATGCGTCATTGCGATAATACTCTTCGATACCGGCGGTAAAACCTTGAGCATAATCTTTCCAAACCTGCCATCCTACAGGAGAAATCATTTCGCTCGAGTACTTAAGGTGTGTTTTCAAGGTTTCTGAAGTGTGCGTGCAAACTTGCTGGAAGTCATCAAAAGCGAGTTTTGCAATTGGGGAGCGCGAAATGACAACAAGACAAGACGCAGCAAAGGAGAGCCAGACCTCAATTCTTTTCGTCTTCTTGGCTTCGCATAATCCCCTGCTCAGTTCATCCAGAGTGTAATATTTGTGGAAGATCTCGTTATCCCAGATAAGCAAGAATTCCGGAAGGAGCTCCATCAAAGCCTCGATATTTTTGATCTTTCCCTCATCGCCGGAAAGACTGAGATTCTTAGGTAATCGTTGTTTGGATGAGCCTCTTGTTGGAATCCAGCCCCCGATATCACAGAATTCCTCCAGGCAATACAGTTCCGTCCAGTAAATAGAGTATGGGGGAGTTTTCAACCAAGAAGGTTTATCGACGAATAGTTTCATTAATACCGCATGATTTGCTAGCTCGGGGTAAGCAGAGAGACATTCTTCTTGTGTCCGCATTGCCAATTGAAATGCAGTGTTTGTCGTGACTGAGACTGTGACAAGGTCGAGTTCCTTCCGGTGATATTGTTCCCAAGCTTTCAATACATAGTCTTGCAATGTCGAAAGATCCTTGAAAAGACAGTAGATGGCGAGATTTTTCTCTTCCTCCTCCTCATCCTTGTTTCGTGAATTTTGAAGTTTAATCGTTGGAAATGCGGCATCGATATTGGATCTTGTGGGGGAACTTTCGTTGTCGGATAGCTCTTCCACGTCGAGGGCAGTAAAACGATTCTCCAGCTCCAGAAAGGATTCGGAAGACAATGGTGAGGTAGCAGAGGTGCCATTAGCTTCGAAAGCATGCTCAAGTGCTAGAACGACATTTTCCATCAAAGAGATAAAGTGAAGGTGACGATCAGTCGTTTGTATCTCAACATCATCCGCATCATTATCCTGGAAGTAAGCACTGCATTTCTTGCGCAGAGAGATAGCTCGTAGACCAGCTCGAACGACTCTCGCTGGAACTGTGACCTTGGGTTTCTCAGAGCGTGCGATAGCGTTCGCCAACGGCAGGAGCTCGTTCAGATCAACACGTCGAGTGGTTGTTGGCTGTTGGGTAGTTGGTTTCGGTGCCTCTTTTGCTTTGTTTGCATTGATTCGTGGTGCTTTTGAGGTTATTGTGCCACTCTCTTGCTGGGGTGAATATCCGCACTTCTGGCCGTTTTCCAACAGCCATCGGACGAATTCTGATGTATCGTTTTTGTACAGTTTGTACGTTCCCTCGAGGAAACAAGGCAACATGGCTGCGATGGCGATGATGACGCGTGCGCCCAGGTGCGAATCGTTGCTTGTTGGTTGTTATGGAAGATGGTGAAAGGAACAATCGAGGGAATTATATACTGGAGGTCACGTGTCCAATTGCTCTCAAAAGTTTCCAAAAGAATCAGATTCACTTCACTTACCGCATCTAGCCAGCCCCTCTTATGACGGTGTTTCGGACGCTTCTACCGCTTCTCCACGAATCAGATCACCCTCTTTTTTTCAGATAGCCCCGACTAGTTATGGGAGTTTCAGAAAACAAGAACCATCGCCAACAGTAAATCTGAGGATCCAAAGAATTCCCCAAGAGAATCTTTTACTACTTTAATGTCAATGATAGCAGTGAAGGGTTTTGGTGGAGTAAAGAATGACATTGTCTCAATCCCAAGCCTAACACAACCCGCCTCTCTACACCGGCAAATTGACATACTTATTCACCAAACAGATCGTGGTCCCCACAACCCCCGGATCACTCTCCGAAGTAACAGTCAGCTTCACCGTGCCAAACTGCGCCGCATCATCCGTCGCAGAAACAGCAGCAGAAACAGTAACCGATTTCCCATATTCCACAGCTGTCAATTCATTTGGCAATGTAACATTCCACCCACTGCCTTCAACCGTAGCTTTCAAACGATAGACATCCGATTTGAGATATGCTGATACATCTCCAGGGTGTCCTGCTTTCTCGGCTGCGGCTGAGTAGGTGCCGTTGTTGAAGAGTTGGAATGAGCAGGTGACTCCCTTTTTCAAGGGGGCGCTGAGTCGTTCTCTTACGAGACCTGGGAGGACAATGGCTCCATTCTTGTGGGGATTGGTGGTATTAGAAGCCGTTGAACGGACTGCAGTTGTGTATGAGAGAATTCCACTTGCGTCGCGATGGATATCGATGATGTAGAAATGAAGGGCGTTTGCCGCATCAACGTACTCAAACTCACTTCCAGATCTCGAGCCAGCATGGAATAGCGCATCAGCCAATTGTCTATAATCTCCTAGAGTGACATATGAAGGTGTACCATCGGGTCGGTAGAAATCAAGAATTTTGATATCTTGAGGGTTCGCATCAATGGTCCATTGAAACATCTCACCGACATCTTCTTTGCTCTTGCTTATCATAACTCCGTGATCTGGTGTGAAGGAGTCCGCGCCCATTCTGTCAATAACTTCAAGGAAATAGGCGTTATATCCACCCCCATCACAAAACACGTCAGTGTCGATACTGCATGCGGGAGAATTGTCGCTATTCATCTCGACTCTGACACCAAGTAGACCTGTGGCAGCGTCTACCGAACGGGCTGTAATTCGAGCTGTGACTGGGCCAGAGGCAGGCAACGCTTCTCGCGACAGCTGGAGGATGCTCTCATTTCCAATGAGTCCAAGTTGAGCTTTATCCCGTATCGTGTGGTGCGATCCCATAGAACCGCCTTCCTGAGCTGGAATTTGCCATCTTGTGTGAGGCCCTCCAGGCCCATTGAAAGACCCACGAGACATCATAGACCAAGGACCAGTAAAAGTACGGCGTAGAGGTATGCCATAAGGATTGTTGTAGTTGTCTCCAATACCCAACAGATGGCTACACTCATGCGCATACGTTGCCATCCCAGAGCTTTCCGCCTGCGTAGACGACCCGTCTCCGGCGTTAGGCCATATAGTAGAAGCAGCCGCAAAGGAAGACCACTCCACATATCTGGTTTTTGCGTAGTTAACATGCGATACATTGCTGCCGACTGGTGGTCCGAACGAATCTGGGATATCTTCTTTGGTCTGAAATTTCATCTCTCCAAATTCTTGCCATGTTGACGACTCGTCCTGACCAGCGGAAAGAATAAAAACAAGCTCGAAAGAATCAGCAACAGCGTCTCCAACCTCAGCACGCCATGCTCCAAGTGCATCATCTCGGATCTCAAAGTTACATGGTGGCCCCGCTGGGCAAGAACCAAGATTCGTCCCATCATCAATTCCGTATTGATATGATAGTAATGGCAACCGATATGCCCCAAATGCAGTAAGATCCACACCGAATCGCCCTTGTGAATCGCTCATCCAATATTCATGAAGGGTGTGTCCCTTGTTGAGTGTGCCAGGCTTATTCAGAAAATCTCGATAGAAAGCAGGTACAGCTTCTCGTGTGATGTTGCCTGCAGCTGGTTGCGGATTGTTGAAGACTGTTGCTCCGGTCGGTAAAGTGATTGTGAAAGGCTTGTCTGAATAATCGACAGTGACCAGTGCAATATTGAAATTTCGACTGGAACCTTTTCTGGAGGGGTCAGCCCATGTTGTATTTGGTGGAGATTTCCAGTCCGCCCAAGTCATATTCGCAGGATTTACCCAATTCTGGGGATCCAGTACTACAAAGGGGTCGGCATTGATGGCCTCTGCCTCCACATCACGTTGTTGGATGTTTGGCGCAGAATTGACATGTTGAACGAGCACCAATTGCGCTAGGACGACTCCCAGATTCTTCCAACTCGATCTAGATGAGGAGGTTAAGAGCTGCATAATGGATGGAGGGGGTTGGATGGGAATGCAGGAACAACATCGAGAAATAATATTGGGAAAACTCGTATTATACATATACTATCCCCCCCCCCCTAATTACATTGTATACGCACGGCCGTTTTAGTATAGCAAATGTATGTGCGCATACAATGTAATTAGGGGGGGGATAGTAGCGGAAGAAAACGGAAACCTTATAAGTTATCTCAAAGAACCAAATAGGAAAGTACGAAGGATGTGCCAAGGGATCTTCGTATGCGCATGCAGCGTATATCCCCTCACCTGATAGACGGCATTTATAAATTGAAGAAAACCACTCCAAAGGGGGACCAGAAATCAAATAATAAGGTCAATTGAAATGAAACAAAAGAACAAGATTTTCTTTCGTCCAAGAAGAAAAACGAGATCGAAATTGAGAGAGTTTGGTTTGAATACTTGCCTTCAAAGAACGCTCGCTGTATTAGTACCTATAAAATAGAGCCAAGGGTAAATAAATTACCCCGCAGACAGCTGGTTCACTGCATGCGCATGTTACCACCTACCAAGATGAGTAACGGCTTGCCCGGCTTCGGATATGGTAATATGGATAATTGCATGAATGGGGCGCGGATGTCTGTAAAGTCCAGGTCGTTGGTATCGAGGGTAGGATAGTGAAGCATGGGACAAGTCTGTAACCCAAGAGCTGGCTTTCCACCATGAGGGTCTAACTATTCCGAGAAAATGTGCTACGAGCCCTAGAATAGCGCAGGAAATTAAACCGGGGTTTTTCTATCCTCATTCGCTCAACGGATTTGATCCCTCGCCCGTTGACGATGTGATATAATCGGGGGCTGGTGTATGCAGGACAATGCCATTTCCCGGAAGCTGTGCAATTCGGTCGCAGAACCTACTGCGGTAATAAATCGCATGCCTGTCGTTTGGAAAACTGCAGTCGCAATGAGTTTTCGTCATCACATCCGGCCATAGACATTGTCCTTCGAGAGCTCGCTGAAGTGGTGATTTCGCATGGAACTGCTCGTTGGAAATCGCAATCAGAACACCCTCCCTTCCAGAAGCCATAGCATGCGACATCAAATATAACCTCAAGAATCATCGTCTTGCATCTCAGTGGATGTTCGGGGCTCGTTGAATCGGTAGGAAGAGGGGGGAGCTCGAATAGAGTCGATATTTCGAGGTTGTTATTCACGAAATGTACCTTTCGGTCAGCGTTGAACACGACGCGGAGGGAGAATACTGCTTACATTTTCTCGGCTGGCGTTTTCTTGTAGACTTGAGGCCGTTATGAAATTTCTTTTCCAGCTCTCACAATGGTTGGGTTGGGTGGATCTTCGTGCTACTGTGTTGTTGTGTCGTCGTGGCGAGGTGTTGTTGCTCCGCAGAGGCTTCCAGTTCCAGTGATAGCGATGGGGCAGCCATGATGGGGCACCCTCTTGCCCGTCGCGTATTTCGTACTTCATCAACCTCAACCTCAACCTCATTTTCGTTTTGTGACTTTCTATCTTTTTCTATTTTGGAAATGTCACTTGCGGAAGGCTTATCAATTCGCAGTCTTGTTGTTTTATACATTCTTGCTTTCGTCCATTTAGCAGGCTGAATTCAGCAACCCACAAGTAGTCTTGCTGGGTGGCTTGCAACTCTTCTGAAGCTCAAGTTGCAAATCAAGGTGCTTTGGTCTTTCCTTGACTGGCGGGGGGACATTGGTTCCCTATGGACAGATGCGTCTATTGATGTATCTATTGATGGATTTATCTATGGTTTATCTATCGATGGGTTTATGGAATTATCTATGGTTTAGCTATCCATGGGTTTATAGATGGATACAAATGGGTTCAATGTCTTCCCATAGCCTTAACCTTGCAACCTCTTCTTCGTCCACAACTTGTGAACCTGAGACCAACTTTGGTATGGGTCAATCTTTCCTTCGGGGCCGCCACCAATATTGTGAGACTCGTACCAGCTGAAAGCATTACTCAATGCAACCGCGCTTTCCCGCCCAAGTCTCAAGGAGACCATTTCGTAACCCGGGTTCTGGATAAGCATTGCTGCAGGAACTGCTCTCCTAAGATTCGTCATGTAGCACATGCACAGCAATCCGGTTCCGGGTGATACCACTAGCGTGTTCTCATCGATCATTGAAAAGATATCTGGATTCTCGACGATGTTGAATCTCATGTACTCGGACAAGAACCTCTTGTCAATGCTTGAGAAGATTGGGTCTTGAATAAAGATAGGGAGTGGCTTGTCCGGCTCTACAAACCTAGTCAGTAACCCCTCACGATTGTGCATTTTGAGGACTTTGAGGACTTACCACCTAGATGTCGACTCATGAAGTTGATGGCACTGACTTGGTATGCAGTCGCATCCGTCATCCAGTCCTCTGCAGGCTTGCCTGTTTGGAGGAAGTCGTTGTGGAGGCTCCCTGTTCCCAGTGCGACTATTTTCTTGATTTCACCTCTTCTCAACCCATTGTTCAAGGCGTCACGGAGCATTGCAGATTCCCTAGTCTCAATCCACCGACTTTGCTTTCTTCTGAACACTTGGTACATCTCGTCGACAGATTTTCTCTTGTAGAAATCTTGGGCAAGGCATGCTGTTTGATGATTGGGGCCGACCCAGTGGCCATGGTCCCAAAGTGCATCCTCCATTCTATCCATTACATGGAGCCTTTTTCAAAGTAGAGTTAGCAATGGTGTCCGGAAGGAAGGGTCGTTTACGTACTCGTTCATGTCAAACGTCCCTTGGATGGCCTGGTGGTACTTTACTTCTTGATCAGGAGACCAGCTGGCGTATGGAAAAGCATCGATTCTCGATGGGGCTTCTCGGATGAACCTGCCATTGTAAAAGATCTTCATCCTTCTGGCCCCTAATTCATATGTATATCCCATGGTGTGTAGTTTTGGTTCGTGTTTCGTATATTTCAAAGTGTAGTTTTCTTCAATGGCCAAGAGTGTGTTCCAAAATGTCACCTACTTTTGTTTATTGGGAGAATGCTTGGGGGAGAAGGATTCTTTTTATACTTTTCTGGCAGGCGTTTTGTGGCCTTGGGTGATTGGTTTTTGGGGGTTCAATCGCAATTCCTGAATCTTAGGTTGCTTAAACAGTTGAATAAAAGAGTGACTCTTCTCTGCGAGTCTATACTTACTCATTTTGCAGATGTGCTGGAATATACACGGGACTCATTCGATTTCCCAGCGAATAATTTTCGCAGGTTCTCTCAAGTGGGTGTATAGCTCGAGAGACATAGAATAATCCCAGCTTTGATCCATTCTGAAGTAAGGACGTGATCTGAATGTTTTAGCTCCATCATGGCTGTTTACGCCGCTTTCCTGTCTTTTCTGACCTTCCCTAGAGGTGTACAACAATAGCGGCAGTAAATCCGTAACTGTCTACTAAGCTCGTTGTTCTTATCTAGGGTGGTTCAAAGCACAATTCTGATTATTGACCGAGGTGTTTTAGAACAACCAAGTTTCATTTTTCTGAAGTAACTAGGGTAAAACCAGCTAGTTACTGCCGCTTTTTCTGTCCATTGAGAGCTACCATAAGAGAAGTTCCTTCAAAATATATGCTCCTGATTCTCAAGACAGAACAATTGAGAAAACACGGAGAAATAGGCAGACCAAGAGAAAAACTTTTTGTTATATAGATTATTCGATCCGAATTCTTTATTATGCGATTCATTGAAGGGACGAGATAAAAATTCCGACCAGCTATGTTCTGGTTCCCCCACCCTTGTAGAAGGATTCCACGAAGACTATTTTGCCATGTTTGCTTTATTCATTGAGCGCAATATCTTACATTCATTATTGAGCACCCAAATCATTGTTTTCGGCATTTTGAGCTTTTGAGAAGTCCTTCATTCCTATATGCTAAAAATATTCTCCGGGTTCTAAGTCTATCATCGTACCAAATTCCTATTCCACCAGCAAGAGGTATAATCCTCCCATGCTTTAATTTCGCCATGGAGAAATTCCTGTCTGTTACATCCGCCAATACTACAGTGATCGTATTTCTCCATATTCCTGGTGGCTACCTCTTTGATGTTTCGTGGAGCATTGGTGGCGTCGCCTCCCAATCTCATGGGGTGGATGCTGATCATGGCCGCTGGATGGGGTCCACTGGTGTTCATATAAACGTATGATAATGTCGTCCCAATATCAAACACGAAAGTTCTGTCGTCGATCATGGCGAATCCGTCTGGGTCATTAACAACGTTGAAGTTTAGGCTTCGTGTTAGGAATTCCTTGTCGACTTTTGAGTATGCAGGATCTTGCGCATAGATAGGAATGGGTCGTCCTGGGTCTATGTAAAGTTAGTTTTACCCAAAAGTAAGAAAGTACTACAATGAAACCCACCTCCTAGGTTATGGCTGATGAAAGATATTGCAGCGATCTGGAATCCCGTGACGTCGGACATCCAATCATGCTTATCATCTCCTCTTTGCCAGTGCTTCTCTTGTATCTGGTGAAGACTTCCAGTTCCAAAAGCTACAATCTTGTTGATTTGTCCTCGCCCCATTTTGCTCTTCAAGTTATCGAGAGCAAAGCCGAGTAATCTACACTCATTACTCGCAAGGAATTTCCTCTTTTTATGAGAAAATCTTTGTGCGATTTCCTGGACGGATTTCTGTCGGTAGACGGCTATTGACGATCTCCGAGTCAGTATTACCATTTCTAGAAGCATAATGAAGGGAACTAGGAGGGAAAGGGGCTGTATGTGGAGGAAATTGTGTCTCAATCCTCCTTCAACCC